>CM068953.1:8964054-8983817 GCA_035128595.1 Eptatretus atami
TCCCTGTGACCTTTTCCTACGTTTTTGCATTTAAAAGCCAGCAATAAATCAATTAAGTTCTTATAATCATAGCAGAGCTGCACTTCGAAGCAGGCAGAAAGCTCCACCTCCAGGGGGACAGCTGGCAAAACTACACCCCTGGAGTGGATGATAAATGGACGTGACATCAGAGAGCCAGTAGAAGGAGAGTGAGACGATGGACAATGGAGCGAGGAGATGGCGTGTAAGAACAGGGCATTACGGCTGGCTTTCCTTTGACGCATGAAGAAGGTGGCACGATTCGCGTATTCATGCTGAGGTGAGTTGGTTCGTGTGTTGGAGCAAGATGCTGGCCACGGACTCTTGGCTGAGTCATGTGTGAACGGCCTCGAAGCCTCGTCTTAGTCACCGAAGGGAGCGGCACCATTCGGCAGAAGCAGCGGCGTCGAAAAATGCGACCAAGGAAGAGGCCGCATGCTCGTTTCTGAGCCCTGGCGATGACTACCTTCACAAATGACCTCATGTACGTAACTGCAGAGAGATTTTGGCGCGCCTCTTCCCGCACACTACGAAGCGGCTCGACTCCAGATTTCAAAAAAGATCATCTCTGAACAAAGCTCAGGGCCAGAATCAATGGGGGATTTTCTTTCTTTTATTTCGTTTTCCCCTTGTCTGTATTAAAGTCCGTGTGTTGAGGCGCCTCGACTTTCGGCTTTAATTTACCTCACGTTTTATTATCACATTTTGAATTATTATCCTTGTAAATATTTGTCTATTTTCATTAAATCCCCGTGTTTATTTTAAGTGGCTGGTGTCCGTGTATCTGTTGTGGTTTCGAGATAAACCCCTTTGTGCTGTGCATCCATCTGCCTACGCTCCGCTGCCGCAATTCCCCCTCCCGTGTGAGCCATAATCTCCGAGGATCACGTGTCTGCCTCCAAGAAACCGCTTGGCGATCCGTTTGGTCGTGTTAACTGCTGTCCACCACAATTGCGTCGGGGATTAACCTAACCGCCAGGGCTGAGAAAATATATATTTAAGTGAAATGTTGGGTGGTTGCTCGACTACCGTTATTCTCAGGTTTTCCGTCTGTCTGTCTATGTATGTAATGGACAGCTCTGGAGGCCAGAGGAGTCAACCGATTTTTATGAAACTTGACTGGTAGGTTCATACCAGGATCTATTTCTATGCTTTTGAGCACCGTTGCTATAGACACCACCGTTGCCAGCAACGGACTTTGAATTTTTTGAAAAAATCCGAAAAATATTATATAATATATATTTTTCGAAATCAAAAATCGGCTTCCGTGCTTTTATGCGTACTATAATCAACCTCTTTGTCAAAAAATTTCAGCCCGATCCGTCAAAAACTGTATGACTAGTATGCAATATATGGCGACCACCCATGTCGCCTACCGGCTTGTTTATCTTGCCAAAACGAAGTTTTTGCAAGTATGTTAGTCAGCTTGTATGTTTTTTTTTGTTTTTTTTTTTGTTTGTCTGTAATCACGAAAAAAATTCTGCAAGCACAGTTTTCATTGGAAATTTTTGTAACTTCGCATATCAGAGGCCTATGGAGGTCCCTTTCAGTGCATAAAATTTGAAGGTCAAGGTCAAAGGTCAAGGTCACTTTGTCGCAAATCAGGGTAATCGACAAAACCCTTATTTTTGAGTAATTTTGATCGATCGTCTTCAAACTTCATGGAATATAGTTCATGGTCTTGCACTCAGCTGATTAATTTTTGGTGGCGATTGGCCTTGACCTTCATGGTTAGTCCTCAGGTCAAACATATTTGACCCCAAGGTCAAATTTTCAAGTTTTAGGAACCATATCGTGTAGTACCTCAAATTGAACACCTCGATGAGTGCTTTCTAGAATATATCAAGCTTGAACATTATGACGTCATTTGTGACGTTATGAGGCAAACGCATATTTTCATGGTTACTCTGTAGAACGATTCTCATCGGAATCTCTCGTAGGCAGATATCCTCAAGAGTCGCTCCTGGTGGATAGCAGCTCTGTTCACCTCAGTGTGACCTAAAGAAGTCACACGTGTCACCTTTTGGCAAGATACGGGTCACCCTAAGGGTGACATTGTTATTTTGTTTTTCACCCTAATCCTCTGAGCTCCCAAGGTAAATCGGCACGAAACTTTATAGAATCGCATTTTCTTCCTTGATGGACCTAAATATGAGTTTTAAACATTCATTTCCTCACAATACATAAATTATGTGCACAAGAGCTGCCACCTGTCACCATCTTCATGAAGGTGGACCCATTTTTTTCAATGCTTCATAAAAAGTCCAATTTTCTTTGGATTTCAACCCGGATACCGATGTAATTGGTAAGATGGTGAACTCTGATCATCAAATACGGTATGAAATGTGAAAAATAACTTAAGATCTTACCTTGATCTATAGCATCGACAAAGGAGTCACATGACCTCTCAAATGTGCTAATCGTTCAAAAACTGAAAATAGTACAAACACAACCTAAACATCCTTCTTCTTCTTATTCTTATTCTTCTTCTTCTTCTTCTTCTGATTTCTCTTCTGATGGTACCCTTTGGCATGAATTCCAAATAGACGATCCCCTTCACATGGCCGTGTATGTGAGCCAAATCTGTTACTCTTATTGGTCTTCCCTCAACACTGTTTGTTGTGCAGGTCAGTTTGTCTCACACACTGTCTTTCCTATGCCTCGCCCATTGATGGACAGTACTCGCAGCAATTCAATAATCACCATACACAACCTTCTTTGGTTGATGAACATCAATAGGAGGCACATTCTCTGCTGTAAGAAACTCAATAACTGCACACTGATTGAACCACACTGACAATGTCGTGCCACCCTCTGCCATCTTGTTTCACCTAACATCGAGACCTCCAGTGTCAGAATCACGAAACTTCGCACCCAGTGGTGGGAAGAACTAATGTGCAGACTGTGCTTTGTTTCATTCTAATATCTTTCCCTGTTTTGGAGAAAAAGGTTAGGAGGCATTACTTTTCAGCACGCCTTCATAAAAATAACAACCATTCTTCAGACTGACAAATTATGCTGTAATAAATTTCATTTGAAGCTCAAAAGTTTTTTTCTGAGTCCAAATTTCTTGTAAAAATTGCTGCATACCTGCACACTTCCAACCCTTCATGATATCTCCTCCTTGCACCATTTTCCCAATAAGTTTGGGTTGGTGGCTCATATAGCATGTTCGTCTGGCTAAAGTCATTCATGAGCCGGTCTGCCAGGCCTCGCATTCAAATGGAGCTGGTCAGTAATTTGGAATTGCTTCAGGCTGACAGTGATAACTCACACTCTTTGTCGAACGACACCGTGGGATCTTTATCTTCTACCAAACTAATGTTAGCAGATGGGTCCCCAGCTTCACATCCATCCAAGGGATGGCACACTTTGTGATGCAACACACTGTTTCACAGAGTCTGCTTTCTCACAAATGCTATGTATATTATGTATACATACTCAATTTTGATAGCTGTTTTGCTTTCATTACTAAGAGGAGCTAGAAGAAGTGAGCATATGTCTGTTGTCATTTGTGAAGCCATTCAGCACCTTTGTAAATCTTTAAATCGAGTGTGGCCACATAAAGAACACCTTTCATTTACTGATTTTTGTCTATCTCTCAATGCACAGGCAGATTGTTTTTTTTAAAAAACAAAGAAAAAGATTTTCATCATTACATACATGCAACCACTGAGCCCAGTGGGGCACCCTTTAGAGATCAACAAAGGCATTGAAATGAACTCTCAAAGGATATATTATTTTCCAAATGTCATGCATATATTTCACCTATCGAGGCTTCATTATTTAGAGTAAAAAAGATAAATATCATAAAGGTCTGTAATGATTTAAGATGTGCTTACAAATGATGGATCTGTCAAATGATGTAAGATGTGCTTACAAATGATGTAAAACAGTTGGGCATCTGGCTTGATGTGCAATTGGAATTCCAGCTGTGAACTTCATAGAACAATTGTCATTTGTAGAATTACCCGCAGATGTATATCATGATAGTTATTTTCAGGATTTGAAATACTGTGCATTTTAATGTGTACTGTGATGAAGCTTTCGTACATATACTTGGCCATGGTAAATATGGATTGGACAATCATTTAGGTCTGAGGACAACCACCTTATAATTATCTGCTCAAGAAATGCTTGTGATGATGTCATTGGAATTCCCCTACAGTTGATGCACATTGCCTTTGTTGAAACATTTAAATCCAGGATTTAATTTTGGTATGTATGTGTATATATATATATATATATGTACATATTATATTCATAAAAGGTGGCCCAGAAGAAATAGGGCAGTCAGAGAATCTACATTTAAGCAAAAAAAGATCCTCCATGGTCCAAATCTTCCACTTTTGGGGGTTTTGCAATGAAAATATAACATCAACAAAAATTAACTAACAATCAAAATAATAAAGAATAAATTATAAAATAATATTGAAATTGTAGTGACTCTTGTTCTGGCAACTGCCCGATTACTTTTGGGCCACCCGGTATATATGTACAGGGTGTTTCAAAAAGCGTGATGAAACTTTAAATGTTTATTTACAAAGAAAGAGAAACCTCAGGAAAGTGAACCAAACATTTTTTGAAAGCTTAAGACATGGTATTTTCTATTACTTATTGCCATCCTGCGTAAACCAGGTCATGCTGAGCTGGTTTGGGTGACCTTATGCGCTCGATCATTATGGAACTTCTGGAGCATGGCCGAGTAGCACTCACCGTTGATTGTCACCGTCCTGCTGTTGTCAATCTCACACCAGTAAGGCTCGAGCGTTCCTCATCTGGCATTGAAGGCGCAGAAGCATGTGACCTTAGGACCTTTCAGAAACCACTCGGTGATCTCCTCAGGTGGTTCTGCCCCCAGAAAATTTTGTTGTGGTTGTTGATAGCACTGTTCAGGTGGAAATGAGCTTCATCACTGAGCCAGATCAGGTTGATCCGGGGTGGGAACCGCTCAATCCTGTCACTGAGCCAATTGCACATATCAAGTCTCCTCATATCATCTTGACTCAGTTTATGCTGAATAGAGACGATGTATGGGAAAAGCTTCAGTTCCTTAGTGAGGATACGCCAGACTGATGTTGGTTTGATGCCGAGCTCCCGGGAGCGTCAGCAGTGGAACTTCTTGGGACTGTGCACTGCAGAATCCGGCATGGCATCAATGTTGGCTTGACTCTTGGTTACTGACGCTGGCCTGCCACTGCTGACCTTGCTCTGGTTGTTCAATGTACCCTTGTGCTCAAAATGTTTCACAATACATTGTGTGGCACAATTGTTGGGTCCCTCACATGTTCTGAGGTCGTATTCCTGGCAGAAACTCCCATGGATGTCTACATATGATTTAGTCTCGTACCACAGAGCCACCACTTTTGTCTTGTGCTTCACTATCAATGGCATAGTTGAGCGAGGGAGAAAGAAATCCCAGGGAACAAACACCATGATAACCCGACTAAACACTGAAAAGGAAAAGGGTATAGGTCAAAAAACAAATAAATGGCAGGAAGTAAAAGTTGTATCGATCTTTTTGCAATGCCGTGTATAAATGTGTATATACGTGGGTGTATATATTGTTACAGTTGTGGGGGTGGATGGAGGAATTTAATAGGAAAATTAGGATTGAATAGAGTTGTTTGGTCCGTGGATGTGTAGGAAACATCTCGATGTAATTAACTAGGGAGACTGTGAACTTAAGTGTTACGTGTCACCACACGGGGGGTGGTACAGGGTCAATTATATCGGGATTAAGGATAAGTTCCCCCAGTATGTAATTGCCCCCCTGAGACGTTTCCCTATGTTTTTGTATTACAACCAATGGAAAAATTGTGTTTTTATAACATGACCAAGTAAGAAGAAGCCCCGCATTCAAAGGTGACGGCGGGTGAAGTCACACCCCCGAGGCTGATGATTGATGGACGTGACATCAGAAGCTAGCCAAACATGCCGAGCGGGCAGAGGCCCTGCCTTCCCTGGTTTCGTACGAGCAAGCCACACCCCGGAGGAGGAAATGGGGGTTCGGGGTAACATCAGAGTTTGGAGGAGGAACGCACGAGTGCGGAGTGAGGGATGCATGCATCGAGAAAGAACACAGCGAGGAGATGGCCTGTAAGAACAGGGCTTTACGGCTGGCTTTCCTTCGACGCATGAAGAAGACAGCACAATTCTCGTTTTCCTGCTGAGGCCATTTGGCTTGCCTATTAAGCAAGATCCTGGCCCATCGTAGACTGTGGGCTGCTGCCTCCATTCGTTAAGTTTTGTGACCATAATCGAGGAACTACTTATTCTCAACGGAAATATATACATTAAATCTCACATAAATGAATCACTTGTTGGCACTTTCACAAGTTGCAGGTATGGTCGTATTTTGACCCTATACCCCCCCATTCAACGAGTGTGAACACGAACCTGCAACTTTGTCGAGTGCCAACAAGTATTTTAGTTCTGCAAGTATCCAGCTACAACTATCAAAAATTTGGGTAGTTCCTCGATTGTGGTCACAAAAATCATTTTCTAGCCACATTTTGCCTTGCCGGCCCACGGCAAAAAGAGGAAGGATCTGTGGGAGAACAACGCCTGGGTGCTCCACCATGACAACGCCCCTGCTCACAGTGCCTGAGCATCCGACAGTTTCTGGTGGAGAGGAACGTGCTACTCTGGAGAACCCCTGTATTCGCCAGACTTGGCCCTTATGATTTTTTCCTATTCCCCAAGCTCAAGGGGGTGATCATGGGGCCAATTTCCTGATATGGAGGCGATCAAAGGGCCATGAGAAGGAGCTCCGGAGGATTCCAGGAGAAGCTTCCGGGGGATCGAGAGTGAAGGACCTAGTGCAACGGGAGTGCATGCAGGGAAGAGATGACATGTGTGTGAGACTGGAGGGAAACTCTTTTGAAGGGACAACTGTGATTTCAATATATTTTTTGGAATAAAATTTTGTGAAGTCAGTCCCATTACTTTTTGATGGACTCTCTGTGCTAATCGGGGGGGGGGGGGGTTGACTTACTTTCAGATAAACAAGACAAGGGTACCCAACAGATCATTCGGGGAGGGGGGGAAAAGAGTCATCTCGCTACCAGAGAGGAGTTGGCCGTGACGTGAAAACGTCTTGAAATGTGTGCGTGCATGTCACGTCCGTCGCCAGCACCCAGCCTTGCTGCACCCTCTCGCGAACAGCCTTGAATGCCGGTCGACGTCTGGGAGGGCACCGAGATCGTCTGTCACAGGTTTAGACCCTGGTGCTGCGACACGGGAGTTTCTCACACTGCACAAAACTGATGACATCCAGGACCCACACGGTCCGTCGGTGACTGACCCGCGCCTCACACGTTGGTGACCGACCCGTGCCTCACTCGTTGTCAGCGCTGCTCACACCCACACGTCACCACCGCTCGCTTGCTTCAGCACGGGAAGGATGAATTGTCTCGTTGGTACTGGTCAGACACCCACACGTGCACCACACGCTCGCTTGCTCACTTGCGGCTTACACGCTTCCTTGCTTGCACGCTTCCTCTCTGGCTCGCTTCTTCCTTCGTGCGCTTACACCCGCTTCTTGCTCGCTTCTCGCGCTTTCTTCTCCCTCCTCTTACTTCTCTCGCCTTCTTCTCTCTCTCAGAAAGGACCTCCAATTCGTTTTATCTCTGCGGGCCGTCTCGGCGGGTGCAGTCCACCCCAAGCTCTCCACCAAGTTTCGTCCGAATCTGTCCACAACTTTTTCAGAAATCCTGCTGCACGTCATTTTTGGCCCTTTCTCTCAATCGTGAAAAATCACAAAAAAATTCTCGGATCCAGATCCAGATCTCCACCAAAATCTAATCATTTCGTCTGTGTGACATCCGAAAGCTCTCCGTCAAATTTTGTCAGAATCCATCCACAACTTTTTGAGATATCCTGTTTACAAACGAACAGACAGACAGACAGATGGGTGAAAACATAACCTCCATCCGCCTTTGGTGGTGGAGGTAATGAAATTGAATCACCATGCTTCTCCTGTTTGGTGGCGTATTGTCTGTAACTATGCTTCCCAATCTTTTAAAAGAGTCGTTATGTTTAAAAGAAACCTTGTTGTTGTTATCCTGTTTGAGATGTCCTCTCTGTGTGATTCCTGGTTAACAGGGTAGGCAGTGTGCACCAAAGAGTTTTCATTACCTTCACAACATTGAGTATCGCATTTCCAGAGTATTTTCGTCTCTCCTTTCCGATTGACATTTTACCTTTTGATAGATTTTACACATTGTATAATTCTCAAATATGTTTTCAGATTGCCAGTTCTGATGAGCTGTTTATGTTAGTGCTCTTTTTAGAGTGCTTCGATGTGCAGGAGAAAATTGTTAAATTCTGCCACGTGCCATCACTTTACGTGAGGCTCTTGTCTGCAGACTTCCAACAGGTGAAACAGATGCCTGAGGTCCTTATTGGGCTAGCTACGTGCTATCGTCAAGGTTTTACAAACTCTCCAAGTGTCTTTTATTCCTGCCCTTTCACTCAAGCATTCATCAGGTACATCCGATATGTGCAATTATCCTGTCTCATTGACAGCACGTTCATCAATCTGAAGTGTCTTTTAACCTGGAGATGTCGACACTTGGAAGGAATATAAAACACCTGTAACTTATCATGCAAAACAAGTCAAACTTACAGCACTTTGTCTGGAGTAGCATTAAATAGTGCTTTTGCATCCAATCAGACAGGTGTAAAACATGATTAAGAAAAAAACAACACCCTTTAGTTTGAATTGTTGGAATGTTGGCTTGAAACGTTGGCCTATGATTAGTTTGGTTTAACTTGCATGTAGTTTGGAGTTTCCCAATAATTGCCTGAACATTCTGTGCAGAGGTCACAGGGTCATATCTGTTGGGAAATTTTACAAGGTTATTGAAAAACTTCAATGGTTGATAGTTCTGTTGAACAGCATCAATTAATTCACCGTCAGAGAGACAGAAGCCTTTTTCAATTAGCGACATGAAGCATTTAGTTACTACTGATTTTTTGTTTTTTTACAGTCAGCACCAGGAAAGGCAGAGATTTTTATAGACTCATTACACTCTGATAATGACTGCGAAGCATTATTGGCAGGTGCCTTCTTAAGCCGACTACCACATACTGAAACCTGCCAACCATTATTGAGTGGTAAGGTCAAAGTGACATTACAGTTGCTCGTTCAAAAGGAAGTTACATCACAATGATGTCAGAATGGAATAAATGTTTCATTTGTCATGCTTTGTGAAAGGGAAGGAAGTGACGTTTGGCTAAAAGAAAGATAATTAATTAATTTCTAAAATCATCAAGTTTCCGTCAGTCAACTACGACATAATTCAACGAAGATGAGTCTTTTGGTAACTGCCTGGCAAGGTGTGGCATTTCACTAAAGATGGCAAAAATTTACATTTTCTTGATAGTGCGGACGACAACTTGTGTACTCTTCACGAAGGACATCTTTGGATCTTTGATGTTCATGGACTAATGCAAGCAGATGGGAAACCCATATTAACCTCCATCTGAGAGACATTGATGTCTTGTCCTGCCTGCCAAATGCCACAATGACAGTTTATTGTCCTCACTTATTCTGTGCATTCTGGTGGTGGTATAAGACTGCCAAGGTGTTTGGCCAGCTTGGATTTGTTATCTAAGTTCGATCTCAGATGCGGTTATGTAACCTTGTTTCCGCTCGGCTGAGTAACTAAAGTCTGTTACGTAACCACCAGCATGGTACCCGCTCTGCTCGCACTCGAGTTATTGCACATGGTAACACGACTTTAGGCGTGGGATCCTGCGGGAAGTTCTGGGGCGACTGGTGATCGTCTCTTAAAGACACACCGTCTTCTCGGAGTTATCCAGAGGTGACGTCCCAACCATAACAGCATATATATATATATATATATGTAATTATATATATATATATATATATATGTAATTATATATATATGTATACAGTGGAACTTCACAGAGTTGGCACTTCTCAGAGTTGGCAACCTCTCCTACTTGGCGGGTTTCGGCTGGTCCCGACCGAAGCTAATGCAATTTCTTATTGATAGAACTTCCCGGACTTAGCACTTCTCGTTTCTAGCACTTGGCACCCAAAAGCCAGTCCCAAATAACCAATCAACTTCTCGGACTTGGCAGTGCAGAAAACTGTGACAATGTGACAACGAACTCGTCACCAGTGACGTCAACTGTATGGAGGACGACATTCACTGCCTCCTGATGATGACAACGATGATGACAATGCGGAAAACGAACCATCCCCGAAAATAACGAGACAAGCGATTGAAATGACGGACAAGCTCAGAGACTTTTTTTCTCCGAGAGAATATGCCTTATTATGTGCAGCTTATCACACAGATGAACAATTCTTTGCTAGAAAAATTTGTGACTTCTTCCCGCCAGACGAACTTGATGTCTTTTTTTAATTCGCCAGGATAGCTAATAAAATTATTGTTCCATGTAATAATGAAGATACATGTATGTAATTTGATAATTTTAAATAAACACTTGTATTTTTTGCTAAGGTTTTTAAATATAAGTTATTGTACATATATCTTGTGTGTTAATAAATGTACGTAAATTGTATAAATCACTTCACTGTTCCATTGTTTTTTTGTTGGCACTCTTGCGGGGAACTCCCAACTTCTCGGACTTTGCAACTTCTCGAAGTTGCCACTTTTGGGCCTGTCCCTCGAGGTGCCAAGTCCGGGAAGTTCCACTTCCGGAAAGCCCAGAAGCCCGTCTGCACGGAAAAAGTTCCACAGAAAGCCCGTCTGCATTCAAAATGCAAAGCACTTTGTATTCAGGCGTTTTCTGCCTCAGACATATTCAGGGACGGACACACGTGGAAATTGAAACAGAGCTAAAATCAGCCAATCAATTGATGAAACTTTGTGATTGGCTACAAAGTGGTACTTATTCACGTTTCTCTTCCCGCGCAGGGCTGGGTAATTCTGCTAGTATGGATGTGCAGTTCTTTCAGAAAGCATTCACACCCCTTCCCTTTTGTCACATTTTGTTGTGTTACAGCCTGAATTTAAAATGGATTCAATTTACATTTTTTGTCACCGATCTACACAAAATACCCAATCATGACAAAGTGAAAAAATGTTTTTTTTTAGAATTCTTTACAAAATAATGAAAAATGAAAAGCTGAAATGCCTTGCATCAATAAGTATTCAATCTCTTTGTGATAACACCCCAAATTGAGCTCACGTGTATCCAATTTCCTTTGATCATCCTTGAGATGTCTCTAAAACTTGATTGGAGTCCACCTTTGGCCAATTAAATTGATTGGACATGATTTATAAAGAAATACACCTTTCTATATGAGACCCCACAGTTGACGGGGCATGTCAGAGCAGAAACTCAACCACAAAGTCCAAGGAACTGTCCGTAGCACTCCGAGATAGAATTGTGATGAGGCATAGATCTGAGGAAGGGTATAAAACAATTTATAGAGTGTTGAAAGTTCCCAAGAGCACAGTGAGCTCCCCAGACTCTTCTGAGAGCTGGCCATCCACCCAAACTGAGCAACTGGGCAACAAGGACCTTGGTCAGGAAGGTGACCAAGAATACAATGACCACTGACAGAACTTCAGAGTTCCTTGGCTAAGATGGCAGAACCTGCCATAAGGACAACAGTCTGCAGCACTTCACAAATCGAGGCTTTCTGGGAGAGTGACTAGATGGAAGCCACTCCTGAGAAAAAGGCACATGACAGCACACGTGGAGTTTGTAAAAAGGCACATGAAAGTCTCTGAGAGCATGAAGCAAAATAATCTGTGGTCTGATGAGACGGAAATTGAACTCTTTGGCCAAAATGCAAAGCGCTATGTCCAGCGGAAACTGAGCATAGCTCATCACCCATCTAACACCATCCCTACGTTGAAGCATGGTGGTGGCAGCATCATGCCCTGGGGATGCTTTTCAACAGCAGGGACTGGGAGACTTATATGGAAAGAGGGAACAATGAATGGAGCCAAATACAGACAAATCCTTGAGGATAACCTGCTTCAGAGTGCAAAAGACCTGAGACTGCAGCAAAAATTTATGTTCCAACAGGACAATGATCCCAAGTCAAAGCAACACTGGAATGGCTTCAGAACAAGAATGTGAAAGTCCTTGAGTGGCCCAGCCAAAGCCTAGACTTGAATTCCATTGAGAATTGGTGGAAAGACTTGAAGATTGATGTTCACCAATGCTCCCCATCCAACTTTACAGAGCTTGAGCAAATCTGCAAGGAAGAATGGGAGAAAGTACCCAAATCCAGATGTGCAAAGCTGATACAGACATTCCCAAGAAGACTCGAAGCTATAATCGCTGCCAAAGGTGTTTCTACAAAGTATTGACTCAGGGAGTTGAATACATCTTGACAGAAGACATTTCAGCTTTTCATTTTCAATTAATTTGCACAAATTTCGAAAAACATGTTTTCACTTTGTCATCATGGGGTATTTTTCAAATATCGAACAAATAATTTCAAATTGAGCACCTTGCCACCATTAGAGCATTTGAATTGCATCAGATGTGGCAATAAATGGGAATTGTTTCTCCCAGATTTCCGGCTCGATGACGGAAGACGCCATTTGCATTTTTGCCGCCTTCACCCCAACCCCTTTTATAATCCTGTGCGGGTACGGGCAACTTGCTAATTATAATCAAATAGTTGTCTTGCCCCTCACCTTTTGTATATAAAAAAATTGTTTTCGTGATAAATTAAGAGAAAAAAGTAGGTGTGAAAAAAAAATCCATGTGGTCAAAAGGTTTTGTCCAGATTATGGTTCCCGGAGGGAGGGATGCATTCAGTGTTTCGTCTCGGTGTCCGTGGTGTCCTGGTTTTTTTGGTGAAAAAAAAGTGTTTTCATTATGTGGCAGAATTACAAGTGTAACCATTTGGCTAATATTACGAGTTGGCTACACCGGGAACCATCAGCGATCTCCTATCGCAGCCCTCTTGTTTACCGTTCAAGTCAATGGGGGAAATGGGACTGCCTGAGAAATCTCATTCTCCGACTACTCACACATACGGTCATTTAATCTCCCAACTCGCATTTTCTATTTCCTGCTGCTTTCCATGACAATTTAAAAGCCACAAGCCTTTAACAACCATGCTCACAATCTACAGACTGACTGTACGAGGGCAGGAACTACAACATTCAATTTCAATGATGTAACACTATAGTGACCACAGGTACTTATCTCAAGCTCCCACACTTGTATTCTTCATAAACTTTCAACCTTTGGTGACCTCCTAAAGCTGCTTCATAATTATTTTATTAAATCTCCGGTTCACTCTGTTCTTTAGCATGAAGCCATCAAAGTACAGCTGGCCTTTCCCACTGGCAGCACCCACACTTCCTTCCCGGGATATATCAGTCTGTTTTTCTCCAACTTTTTACTTTAAAAAATCAGCTTGCCTTGGCACTGCAGTCAAATTACGTGTCCTCGGCATCGTGCCAGTCACAGATGGTGGGATGAAACGGCCGGATGAGTCAAAGGGATGGGTGTGCGAAAGAGGATTTCAAACCGTTTAGGGCATTGGGGCAGAAAGTTCACATTTGGTTGTTTTTTTTTATAGTGTGCCATTCTGGTCACGATCCTTTAAATCGCAAGACATTTTAAATTCTTTCTAGAGTACTGAGTGCTTCTTGACAGTCTCTACTCAACTTTGCTTTAGCTAAGGGATAGTTTTTGATTACCCTACAATTTATCACGATGCTCATCTCGCTTCGTGTCTCTGTGTGTGTGCGTGTCACATGTGCATGTAGCCTGGTGTTGGCTGAGCGGCTAAAGCGGCTGGCTTAGGATCCTAGGGCCCTGAGTTTGAGCCTCGTTGGCTGCTGAATTAACACCAGGTGGGGTCGATTCAGCCTGTCATTCTTCTGAGTTTAGTGAAATGAGCACCAGTGTACTGGTATAGGGGCACAGCATCAGTGGCACAACTACAGAAATTATAGCTACCCCGCAGCCAGGCTGCCGTATGCAAGAACAGAGCATGTATGTGTGGCATCCGAGTGCTGGCATGGAAGCATGAAAATATCTTGCTCTGGCACTCATTCACACACACACAGGAATCATTGTAGCCCACATAAATTTCCCTGGAATGCCTGTCTTTGTCAAATTCTCTCTTCATATGCACAAAGGGAGACGTAGGGGCAATTCCCCTGTATGTATCATATGGCGGGGGACAATTTTCTCTGCACAGTTGTACCCCCTCCCATTTTGTCATCAATTGTTATTATTATTATTAACTAGCAGGGTACATGTCTCTGACAGATTCGAAGACATTTCACCTCAAATTAATGTGATTTGGAAGAAAAGGGAATTCAGTGTAAATATTGAGTGTGCAGATATCGCAGTGGATGGAGCTGGAAACCTAATTCCATTCCACCAGTGAAGATTTCCAATTCATGATATGATTGTTGTACTGCCGAAGTACTGCTTGGGAGCAAGGGTGATATTATGAAAGCTTGGCTGGGAAACAGATTTAGGCATGTTTTGGGCCTACCACCTGACAGAAGATCACCAAAGTTCTTTCTTTGCCAACCAGCTCCAGACAGGCACCTATCCCACTCTACATCACTTCTTCAGTCCCCAACCTACCCTCCTCTCTCTATGCTCCCCATCGTTTGCTTTTGACAATTAATTTCCACTTGGTATTTCTCGCAGAATTTCATTCTGGTTTCCTATCCGATGATCCAGAGATCAGTAGTTTCAGTTTCACTTTTCAACATCAGTTTCGCTTTGGAATTTTCGTTTTGATTCTTCATTGCAAATTCTGGTTCTGGGGTTGCAGCAACGGCAGGTCTCTCTCGCGGGTCTCTGCCGACGTTCTCAAAGTTAAGTTTCCGGTCGTCATCTGTCCCATTTTAACGGTTTGCTTTCTCACCTACATGTTTCTGTGTGTTCCAAGTTCGGTTTTGTTTCAAAAATCGTGCTATTTTGTGAGTATTCATCGACCTTGTCTTACCAGGTTCCTTGAGGCCTACCATCCTTCCCTCCAGGTTAACAATCGTTTTTTATTTGTATTCTCTCCTATTACCTTCATTCCTATTTTCCACACTTTCCCAATGCCCCCCCCCACCCCCAATCTATCCCTCCCAACTAAACACTCTGTTTCTTGTCTTAAACTCAAAAGAAAAAGAAAAAAAAACTCTCTTTCTCCCTGCATACCCACGAATCCCCATTATTCTTCTTATTCTTCCTCTTTTCTCTCTCTTCTTCTTCTTCCTCCTTCTGCCGGCACACCATCTTTATTCGACTGAGCTGACCCACTCTCACCATTACCTTCACCATTTCTTCCGACAACCTTCCATTCCCGAATCTTACCTATTCTTCAAAAATACATCAAAAAATATTAATCTTCCTTGTGTCCTTTCTATCTGTATACCTCCTGTAACTACGTGTCTCTCTCCACCCTTTCCTGATACTTTTCATCGACCCAGCAGCTTCACTCTGCGTTTACCTTTCCAAATTCACCACACACCTCCACGATTTTACTTCAACCTTCCTTTTCGAATGTTACGCAATCCTTGTTTAAAATAAATAAATAAATTCACTTTTTAGTGTACACCTCCCATAGCCACGTGCTTCCTCCGTAACCACAGTGATCTGTTTCCACCCTCTGCGTTTAACAATCCAAATTCACCATTCTCACGATTTTTTCTTCAATCTTTCCATCACCTAATCTGATGAAAACTCTCTCTCAAAAAAAAAATACATTTATGTTAATAACAATAAAAACGATCTCTTATAATGCTTCATCCTCCTCTTTCACATGTGGGAACTCGGTATTGTATCATAATGCACTACTCTTTTTCTATTTAAACAGACTGCTCTCAATTCGACCTTTCCTTCATACCTTGCCTAAAAAATCCAACTGTTACAGCGTTTCTTTCTCTCCATTCTCTTAATTTGCCTTTATTGCATCCATCAATAAACGTGTTTAATCGCATCTTCTGACCTAAAAAATAAAAAAAACCAATTTCCTACGAATGTTTACTTTCCATCAACCATTCTCTTTTTCCAACTTCAGTGCCAACTCACCCTCTCACCCCCACCCTCTCAAGCAACCATCACACTCTTCTCCTCCAAGCCTCCCTCTCACCTTTCAAAATCCCCTCACCTTTCTCCCTCAACTCTCCCCAATCACCCTTCTCCCACATTCACCCCCTCACTCACCCTCTCAAAGTTGCCCCCCCCCTCACATCCACAAAGCTGCCTCCTTCTCCTGCCCTCTCACCTCCATCTCATCACTCCACCTCCTCAAATCCTCAACTGCCTTCTGCCCCCTGTCTTCCCCCCCCCACTCTCCCCCAGCACCACAGAGCTTTTTCTCCTCCTCATCCGGACCTCTCCCCTAGCTATTTCTGCAATCCACCACACTCTTTCAACAACTCTCCTTACCTCCCCACTCCTCCCTTGTCCTACTCTCCCCCTCCCCTCCCTCTCATTAACAGTGTGGACCTCAAATATTCGGGGCCTTCGCTCAAACCTTACAGATCTTTCCATACAGGTTCCCACTGACAAACCAGACATAATCTGCCGAACAGAAACTTTCCTCCCTCAGACGTCTCTGACTCCCAAGTATCTCTCCCTGGTTACTCCCTCCTCCGGGTATGACAGACCTGAGCCTCGTCCTGGTGGTGGAGTTGCTCTCTCCATCAAAGACTCTATTCCTCACTCTCCATGCACTCCCCTCACTCCCACACCCCAGGAATACCTTTGGCTACGGCTTTCCCCTCAACTCCAACCTCATGTTTATATGTGTACTGTACCGTCCACCTAACAGTGATGATTTTCATTTACACCTCACTATCGAAAACATGGACCAACTTCTATCTTCTCATCCAAACTCTCTCTTCCTCATATGGCGGTGATTTCAGTTGTTCATGCCAGTTGGCATCATGCCAGTCGCTACCTCTCTCAACCTCTCATGGCACCTCAGCAAAAGCTTTGTGTGACTCATGGACTGATCAATCAGTCATTTTCCCGACGGGATCTCAAACCAACGTACTCTATCTCTTCTGGATCTGATTTTGACAAATTCCCTGAAAATATCTGCTGTTCTTCCTCTGCTCCAATCGGTTCTTCTGACCACGTCCTTGTCAAAGTGGACATCTCTCTGGCGTTTATCAGAGAACCACCTCAGCGCCGTCGAGTCTGGATTTCACTCAAGCCGACTGGCAGGGTCTCCAAGTAGGCAGCCATCAAACTTCTTGACTGGTCTCCCATCGCGACTTTCTCCAACATCAACCTATCCTCGGAATTCTTTCAAAGAAACTTGCTCTCCCTCATGCACACATTTTGCCCCCTCTCGTGTTCGTTGTCCTCCCCTTCTCCCGCCCTTGGTACACTGAAGCTTGTGGTGAGGCAGTTGTCCTGAAACAACTTGTCTTTGCCTCAAGGATAGCAAACCCAACTGAGGGTAATCTCAGTGCCTTCCATAAAGCTCGGAACAAGTGTGTATCTACCCTCAGGAGAGCCAGAAAACAAGCTTAGAATATCTTTTCTAAGTTCAGGTCTGAACTCTCAAACCACTCTCCAACTCCAAATACTGGTGGTGTCGAATCAAATCTATTTCTGGTGTATGTTCCCCCTCCATCCCTCCTTACCTCAAATGGCCGCACTGCTGATACCACATGTGAAAAGGCTGAATAGCCTAAACTCGGTTTTGCATCGAAATCTTCTGTCAAAACCAATCACTTTCTGTACCCAACTTACCCAGTCATCCCTGGACTCTGTGTCCTTTTCATCTGACAAAGTGGAGAGCTTGCTGTCAAACCTCGACTCAGATTCTGCAACGGTCCAGACAGCATCAGCCCACGTGGCCAAAAACCTGATCCTCTGCTCTTGCTCACCCTCTCTCTCTGTTCTATTCACCCTCTCATTTGCTCAAGGTCATCTGCATCTGCTAAGAAATCAGCAAACATTACTGCCCTGATAAAAAAGGTGCAAAACAGATGCCTGCAACTGCAGACAATCATCTTTCTCCCAATCATCAGCAAGGTTATGGAATCCATCAACGCTTAGACATTAAACCTTCCTCTTCTCCAATGGCCTGATTTCTGATCATCAATTTGGTTTCAGACCAGGTCACTCTGCCCAGGATATGTTGCTACTGCTCTCCCAACAATGGATGGAGGTCCTCAATGCCGGACATGAAATCAGAGCCATATCCCTGGACATATCACGTGCTTTTGACACAGTCGGCACCCTGCCCTGCTCACCAAACTCTCTTCCTTTTGGTATCCAAGGCCACCTCCACTCATGGCTCGCAGACTTCCTCTTCTTGTTGCAGTACCGTGTGGCCCGAAATGGAGTTCTTTCATCCCTCTTCTGTCCAGGCTGTAGTCCTCAAGGTAGCGTTCTGGGCCCTGTTCTTTTTCTGGTTTTCATCAACGATCTCTCCGATCTGGAAATCCTCTATCTCTTTGCTGATGACTCCACCCTCTGCCGTACCATCTGTCATCCCTCAGACCGGCAAGCAGCAGCTTCTTCGCTCTCTGCAGATCTGGGTAAAATCACAAACTGGTCCAACACGTGGAACATGTCTTTAAAACCGGACAAATCTCGCACTCACTTTGTCTCTCCGAAAGACGTGTTTGGAACCACCCCCCCCCCCCCATCTACTTTCTCAACATTCCTCTGGAAGAAGTCCTTTCTTTCAAGCTTCTAGGTCTCACTTTCTGCCATGACCTTTCCTGGGAAAGCCACATTTCCAATCTGGCCTCTTAAAGCCAGTCGCCGACTGGGAATCCTCCGTCGTGGCAAAGTCCTTCCTCGGCCCCTGAGCTCCTGACCATATACAAAGCTTTCATCCACAGCCTGATGGAGTACTGCTCTCCTCTCTGGGCTGGTGCTCCTGCATCTCACCTTTCTCGGCTTCACACTGTTGGAAACCAAGGCATTTCATGTTATTGGTGTCTCCCGCGATGTGCTGAGTCTTTGGGCCTCTCATTCTCTCACCGCAGGCAGGACGGTGGTCTTTTCTGCCTTCTACCGTGTTCCTCTCCGGTCTTGCCCCCCTCCTCCTGCTTTGTCTTCGATTTGTCCCCACCACATTTCCGCAGGGTGATCAAGGTCCGCCAACAACCCCTTCTGGTAAATCTACAAAATCATGAGTCACTGCTCACCTTCATCTTTCATTCCTCTTTTTTTCTCGCCTTTGGAATAAAACTCCCTCACTCTGTTTCATCCCATTCTTCCCTCCAGGCCTTCAAAACAGCTGTTCACCACCACCTCTTATCATCCCCCATCCAAATCTTCGTACTCTTCTACCCCCGTTAATCCACCCCAATCCAGCTCCTTCAAATTCCCTGCTTTCCTTCCTGAAAGTCCTGTAATGTCCATCTTGTATTCCCCATGTTCCCCACCCCATCCCTCTCCCTTCCACAGATCTCCTAATGTCCCTGTTCTCCACTGTTTGTCCTTCCACTCCCCCCCTTTGTCTCATGTCCCCTTACTGTGCGTTGTGTGTTAGCTCTCCACGAGCCTCGACAAGGTATACAAAAAAAACAAAAAACTTGTGATGCAATGCGAATGGTGCACAAAAAAAAGGTCATCAAAAACTATTTTCCGGGCAATTTTATTTCAATTTTCTAAGGGTCCAAAGTGGGTTAAGGGTCTTAAAGGTCAAAAAGGTCTCATGGTCTTAATGATCAAAGGGATCTCAGTGGAATAAAGGGTCTCAAGGTGTCTACAATGTTTGAGAGTCCTTCAGGGTCATAAAAGGGTCTGAGGTGTGTTTTATCGGTGTATCTCTCCTT
>CM068953.1:8985397-9007089 GCA_035128595.1 Eptatretus atami
TCTCCAATGGCCTGATTTCTGATCATCAATTTGGTTTCAGACCAGGTCACTCTGCCCAGGATATGTTGCTACTGCTCTCCCAACAATGGATGGAGGTCCTCAATGCCGGACATGAAATCAAGCGATATCCGACATTATCACTGCTTTACACACTCTGCATCCTCCTGCTTCACCAAACTCTCTTCCTGTATCCAAGGCCACTCCCAGCTCATGGCTCGCAGACTTCTCTCTTGTTGCATCCACCGGTGCCCAAAATGGAGTCTTTCATCCCCTCTTCCTTCCAGCTGTAGTTCCTCAAGGTAGCGTTCTGCCCTGTTCTTTTTCTGGTTTTCATCAACGATCTCTCCGACTCTGGAAATCCTTCTATCTTCTTCTGATGACTCCACCCTCTGCCTACCATCTTCATCCCTCAGACCGGCAAGCAGCAGCTTCTTCGCTCTCTGCAGATCATGGTAAAATCACAAACTGTCCAACACGTGTGAAATCGTCTTTCAAACCGGACAAATCTCGCACTCACTTGTCTCTCCGAAAGGACGTTTGAACCACCCCCCCCCCCCCCATCTACTTTCTCAACATTCCTCTGGAAGAAGTCCTTCTTTTCAGCTTCTAGTCTCACTTTCTCATGACCTTCCGGGAAAGCCACATTCCAATCTGGCCTCTAAAAAGCCAGTCGCCGACTGGGAATCCTCCGTCGGCAAATCCTTCCTCGCCCACCTGAGCTCCTGACCATATACAAGCTTTCATCCACAGCCTGATTAGTACTGCTCTCCTCTCTGGGCTGGTGCTCCTGCATCTCACCTTCTCTGCTTCACACTGTGGAAACCAAGCATTTCATGTTATTGTCTCCCGCGATGTGCTGAGTCTTTGGCCTCTCATTCTCTCACCGCAGCAGGACGGTGGTCTTTCTGCCTTCTACCGTCTCCTCTCCGTCTTGCCCCCCTCCTCCTGCTTTGTCTTCGATTTGTCCCCACCACATTTCCGCAGTGATCAAGTCCGCAACAACCCCCTTCTGGTAAATCTACCAAAATCATGAGTCACTGCTCACCTTCACTCTTTCATTCCTCTTTTTTCTCGCCTTTGAAAAAACTCCCTCACTCGTTCATCCCATTCTTCCCTCCAGGCCTTCAAAACAGCTGTTCACCACCACCTCTTATCATCCCCCATCCAAATCTTCGTACTCTTCTACCCCCGTTAATCCACCCCAATCCCAGCTCCTTCAAATTCCCTGCTTTCCTTCCTGAAAGTCCCTGTAATGTCCATCTTGTATTCCCCATGTTCCCCGCCCCATCCCTCTCCCTTCCACAGATCTCCTAATGTCTCTGTTCTCCACTGTTTTGTCCTTCCCACTCCCACCCCTCTTGTCTCATGTCCCCCTTACTGTGCGTTGTGTGTTAGCTCTCACACGAGCCTCGACAAGGTATACAAAAAAAAACAAAAAACTTGTGATGCAATGCGAATGGTGCACAAAAAAAAGGTCATCAAAAACTATTTTCCGGGCAATTTTATTTCAATTTTCTAAGGGGTCCAAAGTGGGTTAAGGGTCTTAAAAGGTCAAAAAGGGTCTCATGGTCTTAATGATCAAAGGGATCTCAGTGGAATAAAGGGTCTCAGGTGTCTACAATGTTTTGAGAGTCTTCAGGGTCATAAAAGGGTCTGAGGTGTTTTATCGGTGTAATGGGTCTAAGGGTCTTAAAATTACCTCAGGGGTCTAAAGGTCTGAAGGTGAAAGGGGCCTAAAGTGTCCAAATGGTCTTTAAAAGTCGATAGGTCTGAAAAGGGTCAAAGAAGGTGTGTGTGTGTCGCAAAAGTGTCTAAATGTGTGTGAAGGGGGTCTCAATGGTCTTTTGGTGTCGAAAGGGTGTAAATGAGTAATAACGGGCCAAATGACCTCCTCATGGCTGTTTAATCCCTTATCCTGGTGCATTGTGGTTAAAAGTCTGATCTGAAAAGGTTTGTTGTGATTAACCTTGGGAGTTCAAAGCAGTCAGGTCAAAAACAAACAGCAAAACAACTTACCTTATTGAGAGGTGGTTGTTGGAAGTTTACACATTGCCACGTGGCAGCTTGGTCATGGCGGCACGTGAGTTGCACGACAAACATTGTATATATGGATCTACCATAGTTTAAGATGGTACAACTGCCTCACATGGGCCGCAACGACTCCAAATCACATTTTTTTTGCCCTTCTGACTTGTATCATTGAATGTGTGGCCGATCTGGCTTAATTTAATGTGTTTGTTTAATCTGTACGATTTGTAATTTTCAAAATCTGCGTACCAACTCTCTAAACAACTTGAGATATGGATCAAAATCTCTGGTTTTAAACTATCGGATGCTTTTGAATGCTTAGCGCATTTGAGAGGTCACATGACTCCTCCTTCGTTGATCTTACCGATAATGGTGACGTCTTAATGAATTCATTCCACATTTGATACCACATTTGACAATCGGAGTTCACCACCTCATCAATTGGATAGGTATCCGGGTTGAAATCCGAAAAAAAAATTGGGCTTTTTATAAAGCATTGTGGAAATGGATCTACCCTCGCAGAGATGGCAACAGGTGCCAGCTTATGTGTTTATATGTTATGAATTGTGAGAAAATGTTTAAAACCCCTATTTAGGTGCATCATGGTAAAAATTATGAACCTATAAAGTTTGGTGGTGATTCACCTTGGGAGCTCAGAGGAGTCGTGTCACAAACAAACAAACAACCATTTCGCTTTTTTGGACCCTGACATTCGCAGTCCCACAATTTGCCAACCCTGCGTATTCATGGGTCATAAAGTGTGACCTGCTTCTACATTCATGTATTCGTGGTTTTTAAAAAAAAAATTACACTTTAGGACTGATCTCCGATATCCACCATATTAATTCAGCCTGCAAATTCTTCCACAAAAAACTGCTGTCCCTTATACACAGATTCTTCCCATCTCGTCATCAGTTATCTTACCCATCCTCCAAATCTTGGTTCTCTGAATTCTGTGGTGAGGCAGTTTCTTTAAATTCCCCTCCTGGAAGGCAAATCCGACTGAAGGCAACCTCAGATCATTCCACAAAGCCTGCAACAAGCATGTGTGTGTGTCTACCCTTCGGAGAGCCAGAGAACAACATCTGTCCAATCTCAAGAAGGAGCTTTCAAACTTGTCTCCATCCTCAAAAACCTGGTGGTGCCTTGTCAAGTTGGTCTCTTGTGTATGCTCCCCTTCCATCCCTTTCCTCTCTTCAAATGGCACCACAGCCTACTCTGCTCGTGAGAAGGCTGAATGCCTCAATTCTGTGTTTGCTTCAAAATCATTTGTCCCTAACGCCTCCCTCTCTGTACACATCCTTCCTAGTCATCCTCAATTGCTCCTGAATTCTGTCTTTTGCACCTGAAAATGGGGAAAAGTTTATGGCAACCCTCGACTGACTCTGCAATTGGACTGGATGGCATCAGCTCACGATTCATAAAAGCCTGCTCTGCTGCTTTTCGGCTTCCTCTCACTGCCCTTTTCACCCTGTCATTTACCATAGGTCTTATTTAATGTGCTTGGAAATCAGCCAACAATCACAGCATGACATAAAAAGGTGCAAAAACGGATCCCCTTAACTACAGCCCAATTGGTTTACTTCCAATCACCAGCAAGGTCACGGAATCCATCATCGCAGTTGACGTAAAATCATTCCTTTTCTCCAACAGCATCATCTCATATCATCAATTCGAATGCGAACCTGTTCACTCTAACTTGGACATGCTGCTTTTACTCTCCCAACAATGGTGGAGAAACTCAATATCAGACATAAGATCCGGGCCATCTCTCTGAACATGTCTCGGGTTCTTGATACTGCCTGGCAACTTGCCTTGTGCTCCAAACTGTTTGATTATGGAATCCAAGGCAAAATCCACTCTTGGATGACTGACTTCCTCCACTTTCGTAGCCAACATGTGGCTCTCAACAGAACGCTTTCATCTCCTCTCCCTGTCAAGGCTGGAGTATCCCAAGGTAGTGTTCTAGGCCCCATATTTTAATCTGCGCTTATTTTCCATGTGCGTTTTTTCCATTTAAAAAGTCTGATATATGCGCTTAATTTCCATGTGTGCTTTTGTTTAAAAAGTCTGACATATGCAATTATTTTCCATCTGCGCTTGTATTCAAAATGCCTGGCATATGCGCTTATTTTCCATCTGCGCTTGAATTCAAAATGCCTGGCATATGCGCTTATTTTCCATCTGCGCTTGTATTCAAAATGCCTGGCATATGCGCTTTATTTTTCCAGACATGCTTATATGTATTCAAACTGCCATGACATGTGCTTATAATGGTACATGTTCTTCAGATTGGCTGCTAAGATGTCAGTTTTTACATCATTGCAATTTTAATTGTCTGTACCTCCGAAAAAAAATACGAATTACACTTTCAGCAAATTACACTGTTTAAACTCCGCAACAAGTTCGTTTTCCATTTTCAGGTGAAAGGCCCGTCTGCCACTCACAAGCTTCTTCGAACATTTCACACTCTGAACAATTATTTCCTCATTCTTCACCATTCACATCAAAGTCCTGATGTTAAGTCTGAATTTTTTACATGTCTCTTACTGGTTCTTACAAGAGTTGAAAAACACGACAATCTCAACCTTCTTTTCATGGGTGTATGATCGACGCTTCACTGGCATGTCCATTTGGATTGTGATGAAAACGTTGTTTTACGAGCCTTTATCATAAAGGGTGTAAAACACCCTTTTATGACCCTAGATGAACAATGTTGTTTTGAATGTTAAACTCTTGTAAGTACCAGTACCAGACATGTAAAAAAACTTTGGAGTTAAACCTTGTGAAGCAATAAAACATGAAATACTGTTGTGTTTGAGTTGATAATATTTTCAGTTTTCAAAGCCTTCCAATGACGTTTTAATTTGCGCTTATTTTTAATGGAGAAATCAAATAGAAAGGGCTGTGTGCACCTATTTTTATTGGAGAAGTCAAATGGGGAGGCCAGTGTGTGCTTATTTTTAATGAAGAAATCCATTCGGGAGGTCCATGTGTGCTTATTTTTTACTGGAGAAATCAAATAGGAGGCCCGTGTGCGCTTATTTTTAATGGATAAATTGAATAGGGAGCTCTGTGTGTGCTTATCACAGCGCGTGCGCTGTATGCAATTGCACCGAGTTTGAAATGTCCCCGGCGTCGTCTACCACGTCTCGGTGGGTCCGGTGCCTCCCCTCCGTCCCCCCCCCCCCCCCACGTGCCTCAAGACAGCCAATGACGGCCGTCCGGTAGATGCAGTGTGTAACCTCGACGGAAATGGCGACAATTGACGGATATACCCGAGTATTTCAATGGAAATTTGTGAAACTAATGTGTTATATATGTGAAAACCATTTAATTTATTGCTTGACGGAAAAAAACGAAGAAACGCTCCCCTCATGTACGACGAACGAACGAAAGACGTCATTTCCGTCCACCATGGCATTTGCGCCGAACGCAGAAAGCTAAGTTCTTCTTTATGCCATCATTCTCTTTAATATTAGCCATAAACAAGTGTTTCGTCATGCATTAGTAGTTGAAATTTACTTACAACAAGAACAAAAAATAATCTCCTCAGATTCAACAAGAACGAAAAAAAAAAAACATCACGTGCAGGACAAGACCAATCGAGCTGAAGGAAACGATACTGTAACTGCACTGCTCCTGATTGGTCAAAGGACACCACGTGTGTTGTGTGGGCGGTGTTATGCATGAGGATTCCAGGCTAAGTTCTTCTTATGCCATCATTCTCTTTAATATTAGCCAAAACAAGTGTTTCGTCATGCATTAGTCGTTGAAATTTACTTACAATCATTCTTTTGCGGCCTCCTGCCACGCTGTATCGAACGATTTCATTCTTCTGTTATATATAAGGTGCTTATCACAATAATAACAAGATTTTTACATTTCAAATATTAAGTACGCTTTTAATTGTTTTTCAACTGAAAAAGCATAAATTGCATATTTTAACATTAGTGTACTCATTTGATTCACCACACGCGCTGTATTGAAGGATTTCACTTGTTTTTAATGGATAAATCAAATAGGGAGGTCTGTGTGTGCTTATTCTTAATGGAGAAGTCAAATGGGAGGTCTGTGTGTGCTTATTCTTAATGGAGAAGTCAAATAGGGAGGTCTGTGAGTGCTTATTTTTAATGGAGAAGTCAAATAGGGAGGTCTGTGTGTGCTTATTTTTAATGGAGAAGTCAATAGGGAGGTCTGTGTGTGTTATCTTAATGGAGAAGTCAATAGGGAGGTTGTGTGTGCTTATTTTTAATGGAGAAGTCAAATAGGGAGGTCTGTGTGTGCTTATTTTTAATGGAGAAGTCAAATGGGAGGTCTGTGTGTGCTTATTTTTAATGGAGAAGTCAAATAGGGAGGTCTGTGTGTGCTTATTTTTAATGGAGAAGTCAAATGGGGAGGTCTGTGTGTGCTTATTCTTAATGGACAAATCAAATGGGAGGTTCGTGTGTGCTTATTCTTAATGGACAAATCAAATTGGGAGGCCCTTGTGTGCTTATTCTTAATGGACAAATTCAAATTGGGAGGCCTTGTGTTGCTTATTCTTAATGGACAAATCAAATTGGGAGGTTCGTGTGTGCTTATTCTTAATGGATAAATCAAATTGGAAGGTTTCGTGTGTGCTTATTCTTAATGGACAAATCAAATTGGGAGGTTCGTGTGTGCTTATTCTTAATGGATAAATCATTTGGGAGGTTCTTGTGTGCTTATTCTTAATGGAGAAGTCGAATGGGGAGGTCGTGTGTGCTTATTTTTAATGGACAAATCAAATTGGGAGGCCCTTGTGTGCTTATTCTTAATGGACAAATCAATTGGGAGGTCGTGTGTGCTTAATTGTAATGGATAAATCAAATGGGGGGGGGGGGGTTCGTGTGAGCTTATTCTTAATGGACAAATCAAATAGGGAGGTCCGTGTGTGCTTATTCTTAATGGAGAGTCGATGGGGAGGTGTCGTGTGCTTATTTTTAATGGACAAATCAAATTGGGAGGCCTTGTGTGCTTATTCTTAATGGACAAATCAAATTGGGAGGTTCGTGTGTGCTTAATTGTAATGGATAAATCAAATGGGGAGGTTCGTGTGTGCTTATTCTTAATGGACAAATCAAATAGGGAGGCCCTTGTGTGTGCTTAATTGTAATGGATAATCAAATGGGGAGGTCGTGTGTGCTTATTCTTAATGGACAAATCAAATAGGGAGGCCTTGTGTGCTTAATTGTAATGGATAAATCAAATGGGGTTCGTGTGTGCTTATTCTTAATGGACAAATCAAATGGGAGCCCGTGTGTGCTTAATTGTAATGGAAAATCAAATGGGAGGTCGTGTGGTGCTTATTCTTAATGGACAAATCAAATTGGGAGGTTCGTGTGTGCTTATTCTTAATGGACAAATCAAATTGGGAGGTCTGTGTGTGCTTATTTTTAATGGAGAAATCAATAGGGAGGTCTTGTGTGCTTATTTTTAATGGAGAAATCAATAGGGAGGTCCGTGTGTGCTTATTTTTAATGGAGAAATCAAATAGGGAGGTCCGTGTGTGCTTATTTTTAATGGAGAAATCAAATAGGGAGGTCCGTGTGTGTTATTTTTAATGGAGAAATCAAATAGGGAGGTCTGTGTGTGCTTATTTTTAATGGAGAAATCAAATAGGGAGGTCCGTGTGTGCTTATTTTTAATGGAGAAATCAAATAGGGAGGTCTGTGTGTGCTTATTTTTAATGGAGAAATCAAATAGGGAGGTCTGTGTGTGCTTATTTTTAATGGAGAAATCAAATAGGGAGGTCTGTGTGTGCTTATTTTTAATGGAGAAATCAAATAGGAGGTCGTGTGTGCTTATTTTTAATGGAGAAATCAAATAGGGAGGTCTGTGTGTGCTATTTTTAATGGAGAAATCAAATAGGGAGGTCTGGTGTGCTTATTTAATGGAAACAATTGGAGGTCTGTGTGTGCTTATTTTTAAATGGAGAAATCAAATAGGGAGGTCTGTGTGTGCTTATTTTTAATGGAGAATTCAAATAGGGAGGTCCGTGTGTGCTTATTTTTAATGGAGAAATCAAATAGGGGAGTCTGTGTGTGCTTATTTTTAATGGAGAAATCAAATAGGGAGGTCTGTGTGTGCTTATTTTAATGGAGAAATCAAATAGGGAGGTCCGTGTGTGCTTATTTTAATGGAGAATTCAAATAGGGAGGTCCGTGTGTGCTTATTTTTAATGGAGAAATCAAATAGGGAGGTCTGTGTGTGTTATTTTTAATGGAAAATCAAATAGGAGGTCTGTGTGTGCTTATTTTTAATGAGAAATCAAATAGGGAGGTTCTGTGTGTGCTTATTTTTAATGGAGAAATCAAATAGGGAGGTCCGTGTGTGCTTATTTTTAATGGAGAAATCAAATAGGGAGTCTGTGTGTGCTTTTTTTTAATGGAGAAATCAAATTGGGAGGTTCGTGTGTGCTTATTTTTAATGGAGAAATCAAATAGGGAGGTCTGTGTGTGCTTATTTTTAATGGAGAAATCAAATTGGGAGGTCCGTGTGTGCTTATTTTTAATGGAGAAATCAAATAGGGAGGTCTGTGTGTGCTTATTTTTAATGGAGAAATCAAATAGGGAGGTCCGTGTGTGCTTATTTTTAATGGAGAAATCAAATAGGAGGTCTGTGTGTGCTTAATTTTAATGGAGAATCAAATAGGGAGGTCGTGTGGTGCTTATTCTTAATGGATAATCAAATTGGGAGGTCGTGTGTGCTTATTCTTAATGGAAAATCAATTGGGAGGCGTGTGTGCTTATATTTAATGGATAAATCAAATGGGAGGTTCGTGTGTGCTTATTCTTAATGGAAAATCAAATTGGGAGGTCGTGTGTGCTTATTCTTAATGGATAAATCAAATTGGGAGGTTCGTGTGTGCTTTATTCTAATGGAAAATCAAATTGGGGAGGTTCGTGTGTGCTTATTCTTAATGGATAAATCAATTGGGAGGTTCGTGTGTGCTTATTTTAATGGATAACAAATAGGGAGTCTGTGTGTATTTATTTTTAATGGATAAATCAATAGGGAGGTCTGTGTGTGCTTATTTAATGGAAAATCAAATTGGGAGGTCTGTGTGTGCTTATTTTAATGGAGAAATCAATAGGGAGGTCCGTGTGTGCTTATTTTTAATGGAAATCGAATAGGGAGGTCGTGTGTGCTTATTTTAATGGAAAATCAAATAGGGAGGTCTGTGTGTGCTTATTTTTAATGGAGAAATCAAATAGGGAGGTCCGTGTGTGCTTATTTTAATGGAGAAATCAATAGGGGGTCTGTGTGTGCTTATTTTTAATGGAGAATAAATAGGGAGGTCCGTGTGTGCTTATTTTTAATGGAGAAATCAAATAGGGAGGCTCTGTGTGTGCTTATTTTTAATGGAGAAATCAAATTGGGAGGTTCGTGTGTGCTTATTTTTAATGGAGATCAAATAGGGAGGTCTGTGTGTGCTTATTTTTAATGGAAATCAAATTGGGAGGTCCGTGTGTGCTTATTTTTAATGGAGAAATCAAATAGGGAGGTCTGTGTGTGCTAATTTTGGAGAAATCAAATAGGGAGGTCGCGTGTGTGCTTATTTTTAATGAGAAATCAAATAGGGAGTCCGTGTGTGCTTATTTTTAATGGAGAAATCAAATTGGGAGGCCCTTGTGTGCTTATTCTTAATGGAGAAATCAAATAGGGAGGTCTGTGTGTGCTTATTTTTAATGGAGAAATCAAATAGGGAGGTCTGTGTGTGCTTATTTTTAATGGAGAAATCAAATAGGGAGGTCTGTGTGTGCTTATTTTTAATGGAGAAATCAAATAGGGGGTCTGTGTGTGCTTATTCTTAATGGATAAATCAAATGGGAGGTTCGTGTGTGCTTATTTTTAATGGAGAAATCAAATAGGGAGGTCTGTGTGTGCTTATTTTTAATGAAGAAATCAAATAGGGAGGTCTGTGTGTGCTTATTTTAATGGATAACAAAATGGGAGGTCCGTGTGTGCTTATTTTTAATGGAGAAGTCAAATTAGAGGTAATGTGTGCTTTTTTTTAAAAAATCAAATAGGGAGGTCGTGGCGCTTATTTTTAATGGAGATAAAATAGGGAGGTCCGTGTGTATTATTTTTAATGAAGAAATATAATAGGGAGTCGTGTGTGCTTATTTTAATGGATAAATCAAATGGGAGGTCTGTGTGTGCTTATTTTTAATGGACAATCAAATAGGGGAGGTCTGTGTGTGCTTATTTTTAATGGATAAATCAATAGGAGGTTCTGTGTGTGCTTATTTTTAATGGAAAATCAAATAGGGAGGTCTGTGTGTGCTTATTTTTAATGGATAAATAAATAGGGAGGTCTGTGTGTGCTTGTTTTTTAATGGATAAATCAATAGGGAGGTCTGTGTGTGCTTATTTTAATGGAGAATCAAATGGGAGTTCCGTGTGCGCCTACTTTTAAATGAAGAAATCGGCCAGGGGCGTCCGTGCACGCTATTTTTAATGGAGAAGGCACATCAGGAGGCCGTGTGCGCTTATTTTTTAATGAAGAAATAAATTGGGAGGTCCGTGTGTGCTAATTTTCTATGGAAGAATAAATAGGAGCCCGTGTGCTTTTTTTTTAATGGAGAAATCAATCAGGGGAGCACTACATGCGCTTATTTTTCATATGCGCTTGTATTCAAGCATACACTTATTATCCAGATTCCACTGTCATCTATAGAAAGGAGAAATTGAATAAGGAAGTGAAGTAAAATTTATGCAGTGGATACATTAAGGAATGAAGATGTACAGGTGAAGTGAAATGATAATTAGCAAAATATAATTCACATTTTCAGAATGCAAATCAAAATGTGTGTGAAGTGAATTGTATCTGTATCTGTAAAGGGTTTTCCAGAGCATCAAGTCCCAATAAAATGCACATTTTAAATCCAACATTCCCATCCGCATCTCTCACCGCAATTATCAGGAGCAATTAATTATCTCTCGCTGAATCAATTACCCCCAACTGTGACAAAGATTTTGAAATTAAAAAGAAAATTGTCCATCTGGTCCTGAAGAGAGTAAACACCACTTTCCACTCGGACTGAACAGTTCCAATCAAGGTGAAGTATTTAGATATGGGAGGCTGCCACACTACCAGTTTTGCGCAATGCACATGAAAAAGTAATTGTAGCTTTGACATTTTTTTTATTTATTCCACATAGTTGTTCACAATTTGCCAACATATATCTCGTGTGTGTCGTTGGTTGTTATCTCCATATGCAGGTTTCGGAAGGTGGAACAGAGTCCTCCAAATTCTCCAACAGTAAGTGTGGAGGGAGGGGGGGGCGTGGAGTCACGAATCATGGAAGTAAAGTTTCCTTAATTTCAAAGTTTTGTGCTGAGGGTGCTTTTCAGGATCCTCACCAAACCCTGGACAGCTCCAACTGCAGTTAATTTGCAGTAATATTCCCTGGGATGTTTTTTTTTTTAATATCTCCATGAGGTTCTTCTTCAGCATTCTCGTTTCTCCAATGATCACTGGTACAATTACTGCATTGTTCAGCTTCCAGGATATTTTCCCTTCATTTTTGAGATCTTGGTATTTGGTCATTTTCTTGATTTCTGTGTTACAAAAACCAAAATCACTGGGTACTGACAACTCAATGCTGATTGATTCATTTTTTACATCTGCTTAGTGACATCTTTTGACTTTGCATTCATGAACTGCTACATGCTCTTTCTGGGTTTGCAGGCAGGATGCCGTCCGTCATGATGAGGTCATCACAACGTTGGTCTAAATTAGAAGAATTTCGGAGTTTCCATTGGTACATTCCCCTACTGCTTAATAACAACATGAGTGCTTCCTGGCTGTGATTGGTGAACGTAACACAATGTGTCCATGTGGCAGATGGCACTTGTCAGTGCCAAATACAATCTGGCCTCACCAGTCACAGTCAATGGGGCATCAATAGCTGGGGTGTGTGTGTGTGTGTGTGTGTGTGTGTGTGTGTGTGTGTGTGTGTGTTTTGTTGAGACTGCAGGCTTAAGTCGACAACTCTTTGTGAAAGACGTATATGATGTTTGATGTTCTCCAACACCCAGTGACGGCAGATATTGGTCCTCGGGCTCGACGTCCATCCGATGGACCGTGCACACATTGAAGCATCAACCCGCAATGTGAAACAGCAGGCTGACAGTTTTTGCTGGGTCCAGATTCAAACCTTGACGATCTCATCGGTGAGTGGGCATACCTCTTGGCTCTCCTGATAACCTTCATCTACGTTGTATAATCTCGAATTGTAGTTTATGGCAGCAATGCACTTTTTATCATATTCACTCTTGACTCCATCTGAACATATATCGAAGAAGTCCTTAAATATTTTATCGAGGAAGTCATTTATTGATAATGTCTGACAGCTCACAAATACGTGACATTTATTTCGATTGCCGTGAACCTTGGGAAAAGCTCGAGCCTGAGGGCAGAAAGAAAATGGAATTCCAGTTATTTTGTCACATTTTCTCAGCTTGTAAAGTGTTATCCGTGACTCTTCATGCACTCACTTTCAGACATCTTGTCACCTCTTGTTTCTTTTATAAAGTTGCGACGGTGTTTATTAACCAATAAAGTTGAATTCGTTTTCGATTCAACTCTAAATGATTTTGAACTCGAGTGCTGTTTTTGTGCTGTGGACAGTGCAAATTTCCGGGGTTTTTTTCACATTTCCATAGCTTTTTGACACAATCCTAAATTTAAAACCAAAAAGATGATGCATCCCCTCCTCATTCCATTACAGTCATGTTGTACTGTTTTTCAATCCACTCCGGTGAATTGCATTGCGCTCGTAAAGAACGGATGCCAACAGAAAGGCCATTTTGCTGACGACGAGGGTTGCCCCCTTCGTTTAATTGTCCTCTTGTACACCACTCCTTCCCAATTCCATAATCCAGGCGATACATGACGTCATCGCCGGATGCTGAAGGAAGGGAGTACTCAGTTTTTACTCGGTTTGTTTGGTTGTTTGTGTGTTTTCTTGTTTGTCCGGACGATATCTCAGCCATCCTTTGAGCTCGGAAGCTAAAATTTGGACAGGATGGTGAACAAGTGGATTGGCTATAAAGGGTGTTTTTGATATATTAATTAATCAATTCATCGATTAATTATATAATTTTTCGATTAATTAATTTTCAAAAAGTTACAAATCGGGATGAAGCAGCAGTGGTTTAGGTATGTTATTAGCCAATTAATTAAGAAATTAATGATTTTACGATTATTATTTATTTATTTTAATTTCGAAATTTATCAATTATTGTACACGGCTCTCTCCCAATTCCCTCTCCATGTGCTGCACGGCAGCATTTGGCGCCCCGGCAATGTCGTGTGCTGTTGGATGTTATTTATTCAGTTGGCGTGGAAGCGGTGTACTTTGAACATACCTCTACTTGTTTTACTTTGAATTATTATGACAGACAGTTGACTTTGAAAGCACCTTTGTGATTGCTTCCATATTGTATGAGGATTTTGCATGTTATGTGTGACAATGGATTACATCAGGAAATGAGGCATAAGAAAAGGCAGAAAGAGTGAGAGAATGGCAGGAGGAGAGTCTGGAGGAAAAGGGAAGAAGGTTGGGAGGACGTTGGAAAGAAGAGATAGAGAGAGAGAAAATCATTTCAACTCAATGACTGCCTGATTCAATGGCCATCCAGATCATGAGCTGGGAACTGTCTCACATCGAGCTTTTGACACTTTTTCTGCAGAAACTTTCCAAACGGCTGGCCCACAACATTAGCTGCTTGAACGGTCATCCGATCGAGCAAAGAGAAAGACTGACACGTAGGGTTATATTTTCCCATTTTTGCAAACCTCATACTTGGATTTACCCTTGGACTGGCAGGATGGTCTGGAGGTACATACTCACCTCTAAGCTCTCTAGCTTGGGTTTGAATCCCGAATGAGCTATAAACTGTGACCCTGGTGTTTCACAGGCAGGGTGATTCGTCAGTGCGGGTTTCGTCCCTCAGATGGATGTTAAACTGTGTGTCACATCTTTTGGCATCAGTTTCTTGATGAAAAAGATCACACGGTGTCCTTCACGAAGATTTGGTGAGTTTTCTCCAGCACCATGAACAAATTACAAATTCTTGCTATATCCTACAGAGGGCATTGCATCAGTGGCACAGCCACGTCCACAGCCTATTATGACACCCCACAGCCTTGTGCTGCATACGAAAGAAGAACAAGATGATCCCTTTCTCAATGGTCAAATATGGTGCTAATTCTATGACATCTCAAGTCCAGGGAAACTTGTAATCTTGTAAGTTTGTCATTTTCATAAATGCATTGTTCAAGGACACATCTTCACGTGATGCTAGCACCGGCTTTGGTGGGCCTAATGGTCTCCTCCTGCATTGAAGTTCCTTGTAAGATAATTGTTTTTATTTTTTGAGTTCTGGACTGTGGCTCAATGGAACAGAATTTGACTGCAGGTCAACAGGTCCTTGGTTCCCATCAGGTTGCTTGCTGTATGTTTAACCAGACTCAGTGGCATAATGGTTGTAGTGTCTGTTCTGATTCTGGGAGGTCAGGGGATTGAAACTGACCCCAAGCCGAGCTACACCAGACTTTTAAAATGGGATGTGCAGCTTTCCTTGCTTAACTCTTAAGCATTTAAAAATTATACAGCACGGACAAACAACCGTATGTTGGCAACCGTTGTGCAGACTTTCACGGTCCTCATGGCTTTCTCTGGCGTTGAAGTTCCTTTAAAGGGAACTTTATTTTTTATTATTATTGAAACTTACGTTTTAATTCATGGTATATTCAATTTCAAATCGCTTTCACACATTTGACAATCGCATTGAACTGCCCGTCAACCTGAAGGTCACTTTGCTTTACTCGCCGTGTGCAGGAAATATTGATATTCAGTCCAATTTGGACTTTTGCAGAAAATTTCAAAAAGTCATTGTTTTTGCATTGCAAAGTCAACAACTTTCTTTTGCTCAGTAAATTCTTTCAAACATGGTTGTTTCAAATGGCGATTTCACAAACCTGATAAGATTTCATTTTTAAACACGTGCCTTTACTTAAATATCGAGGCCTGGTGAGAAGGTTTCTTTAAGAAACCATGTCCTGGCTAATTCTGTCTATTCTGATAGCGGCGTAAGACTGCTGAGGCGTTTGGCCAGCTCAGATTTGTTATCGACAATACCTTCAGAAAGTATTGACACCCCTCAACTTTTGTCACATTTTGTTGTGTTACAGCCTGAATTCAAAATGCGTTAAATTAAAAAATATTTTCTCACTGATCTACACAAAATACCCCATAATGACAAAGTGAAAACATGATTTTAGAAATTTTTACATATTAATTTAAAATAAATAATTGAAATGTCTTGAGTCAATAAGTATTCAACCCCCTGAGTCAATACATTGTAGAAGCACCTTTGGCAGTGATTACAGGTTCAAGACTTCTTGGGTATGTCTGCATGAGCTTTCCACATCTGGATTTGGGGATTTTCTCCCATTCTTCCTTGCAGATTTGCTCAAGCTCTGTTGAGTTGGATGGGGAGTGTCGGTGAACATCAATCTTCAAGTCTTTCCACAAATTATCAATTGGATTTAAGTCTGGGCTTTGGCTGGGCCACTCAAGGACTTTCACATTCTTGTTCTGAAGCCATTCCAGTGTTACTCTGGCTCTATGCTTGGAGGTCTTTGGCCTGTTAGAACATAAATCTTCACTGCAGTCAGGTCTTTTGCACGCTGAAGCAGGTTCTCCTCAAGGATTTCCCTGTGTTTGGCTCCATTCATTGTTCCCTCTATCCTTACAAGTCTTCCAGTCCCTGCTGCTGAAAAGCATCCCCACAGCATGATGCTGCCGCCACCATGCTTTATGGTAGGGATGGTGTTAGATGGGTGATGAGCAATGCTCTGTTTCCACCAGACATAGCACTTTGCATTTAGTCCAAGGAGTTCAATTTTTGGCTCATCAGACCACAGAATCATTTCCCTCATGCTCTCAGAGTCTTTCATGTGCCTGTTTGCAAACTCCAGGTGTGCTGTCATGCGCCTTTTTCTCAGGAGTAGCTTCTGTCTGGCCACTCTCCCAAAAAGCCGAGATTGGTGAAGTGCTGCAGGGACTGTTGTCCTTCCGGCAGGTTCTCCCATCTCAGCCAAGGAACTCTGTAGTTCCAACAGAGTGGTCATTGGGGTCTTTCTCACCTCCCTGACCAAGGTCCTTCTTTCCCGGTTGCTCAGTTTGGTCGGACGGCCTGCTTTAGGAAGCATCTGGGTTGTTCAATGTTATTTCCATTTTCTATTAATGGAGCTCACTGTGCTCTTGGGAACTTTCAATACTCTAGAAATTGTTTTCTAACCTTCCCCAGATCTACGCCTCCTCACAATTCTATCTCGGAGTTCTACGGATAGGTCCTTGGTCTTCATGGTAGAGTTTCTGCTCTGACATGTACTGTCAACTGTGGGACCTTATACAGAAAGGTGTTTCTTTCTAAATCATGTCCAATCAATTAAATTGGCTGCAGATGTACTCCAATCAAGATGTATAGTCATCTCAAGGATAATCAAAGGAAATCGGTGGAACCTGAGCTCAATTTAGTGTGTCATAGCAAAGGGGTTGAATGATTATTGACTCAAGACATTTCAGCTTTTCATTTTTAATTAATTCGTGAGAATTTCGAAAGAAAAATCTATTCCACTTTGACATTATGGCATATTATGCACTCCACAAGTTGATCAGTGACAAAAAAAATCTCATTTAAACCCATTTTAAATTCAGGTTGTAACACAAGAAAATGTGAAAAAGTCAAGGGGTGTGAATACTTTCTGAAGCCACTGTAACTGAGTGATGCGGATCAAGTTTGGTACAATGCATCAGGACAGTAAGGTTTCATGGGATTGGACTCCCCATTCAGATCCACCCATTAAAGGGCATTAATGGGGGGGGGTTTGCCCCAAATATTTGTGTTGTATTCAAAAATCTTCTCAGAAGCTGACAACTGGATCCAGACCCAACTGGCCATACGGCATATCGTGTCCATGCCCTAACCTTAAGTTGTGCTCTCCAGAGCCATATTGTTGCTGAGCCGGGTATCGGCTGCGAGCACGACCGCTAGGTGGGGTGGTTAGGGTCGACTCTACCGAACACCTGGAATCTAGATCGTACCTTTTGGAAAACTCCGAGGGTACGGGTCCCTTACCGAGCCGTGAATCGTCAATAATTCACCACGTGGTACAGGGTTATTTGCCAATCTTCAAATACCTAGAGATCCACGTGGCGAGTACCGAGTATTCACACCATCGACGGCACTCGTACGAGTCGAACCGTTAGCGTGCCTGACCCGAGCGGATGGTTGCCGAAGTCCGTCGGTCCAAATGTACATTTACAGCGGCAACAGCCTTTGTAATTCACCAACACGTGCCATGCAAGCCAATGGAAGAAACACAGAAACGAGCTGATACATTTAACAAATGTATTTATTTATAATGGGGTAAGGGGGGGAGCAGCAAGAAGCAGAGTTATCCGACTATAGAGATGCAAGTATGTACAGCAAAGAGCACTTAAACAATTCCTACTTACAGACGGGCCCCAACAGACACACACACACACAGATACCCAGAAGGACATGGACCTGTCCACTCGTGTGTTCAGCTGACATGGGCGAACCAGCCAGCATCGAGATGTGATGATAGAATCCAGAGCTCCCTTCAGCGCTCGTCCGGCAACCAAAACTCTCCTCTGTATCCCAAACTGTCCAGAAGGCAGGAGGTTTCTCTGCCACTTCTCCAAGTCTTTGAGTTGACGTCAAAGCGAGGGCTAACTCCACACTTGTTCAACCTGCCCATCAGATTGACCACAACTTGCCTGCTCGATGGTCATCAACTGTCTCAAACACTCTCTCTTGTTCACCGACAGAGAGACGGCACGCAACCGACTTGCTGTTCTTGTGGAGGAGGATCTCTCCTCGTCCGATCGCGCACAACCTTATTCACCCCCGTCCAGGGGGGAGGGGACGCCTCCACCTCCCCGCTCTCCCTCACTGGACGGTTTTGGCATGCAGAATCGTCCGTCACCTGTCATTGGCCAAAACGAGCGGCAAGTCTGTCGATTGGCCCGGGGTGTGACGTCACCGGACCGCCTTTCTCACCGTCGCGGGGTCTGATTGGCTGAGCGGCGGCCACCTCACTCGTAGCACGCTGATTGGTCGAGGGCGCGCGAGGCTCCTCCTTGAACTCCGCCCAGCATGGCGTCGGCCAGAGCGAGGTGAAGGTGAGGGTGATGCTGGCGTTGTTGTAGTTGATGTTGGTGGTGTAAAAATAAACGAAAACTGACTATCAAAGTAACTCAAAGCGCATGTACATTTATCACCCATTAAACGAGGGACGGGGACCCGAACTAAAAACACATACTTACCGATATAACTGTTCTATAGGACCTGTATGTTGAGTGCTTATGGCTTCCAGATTCGTAACAATATGACCCCTGAAAAGGGGGCCGTGGCTTCCCTCCACGAATCCCTCATCTATACCAATAAATGTCAGTGTGTTTGTGTGTGGGTGTGTGTGTCTCCTCCATCATTCCAAAACCATGAAACCGAGGAGCCTGAGACTTTGCATGCATACTAAGAAAATGCCAAGGATGTGCAAGAGTGAAAATTTGGAGTTTTGGTTAATTAAAACACCACTTTTGAAGATAATTCATGGCCTGATTTAATTGTATACACTCGCCAAACCCACGCTCCGTGCGAAGTTTCTAAAGTGACGGTTCATTCGGGCATCAATATATCCAGTGTTCACAATGTGATTTATATAATTTCTTTATATACAATGTTTCTTGTTACATTTTTTTGTGTCAAATGCACCTTCTGAGGGAGTCAGCATGTGCAGAAGAGGGTTTTACATTGCAGACATTAAGCTCCAGAATTGAACTTCGCAGCAGTTTCTGCTTCTAAAAAAAAGTGATCATTTGTCCATTTCGGACATTGCTTGGGCATCTCCGGGAGATGTTTAATATCACGAATTATTGCTTGCCATGCCAGCCGTTTATCATCAACCGTTTCATCGGAGTGCTTGCTTGAGTGCTAAAGCCACTTGGCAAGCACCCTACAATATTCGCATGATCACTGAATACTGTATATCGATTGACTTGAACAAAGGTCAGGGTCACTTGCCTGCATTGGCCACGTATTGTTCTGCGGTGCAACGGGCAGTGGCTGGCTCACTTAAGATGTGAAATTTTATTTTACACGATGTTTCCCCATTTTGTACGATCGTCCATTATACAACTCGTCACTTCGGCACAGATAAATACAAATAAGAATTAAACATTTCACTTTTAAAAGTTTCTTCAACCATTTCGTGGAGTGATTGGTGAAGCCACTTGGTGCGCATCCTTCAAGCTTCAATAGTGATACTGCGGTTTGATACCGGAGTTAGGAAGGCAAAATAAATTGTGTAACCACAATGAGTAAAAAATGTTTTCAGTTATTATGAAGTCATGAATAGCCACATCAAGGCAGAAAAGCAGAGAGGTATGCATGCTCGCTCTGTCTAGCCTGGATTTGAATCCTGATCCAGCTATAAACTGTCATCTCAGTGTTTCACAGGCATGGTGATTCATCAATGTGTGTGCCATCTCTTGGATGAGGCCATACAACGAGGACGGGGACCCGAACTAACAACAACATACTTACCGATATAACTGTTCTATAGGACCTGTATGTTGAGTGCTTATGGCTCCAGATTCGTAACAATATGACCCTGAAAAGGGGGCCGTGGCTTCCCTCCACGAATCCCTCATCTATACCAATAAATGTCAGTGTGTTTGTGTGTGGGTGTGTGTGTCTCCTCCATCATTCCAATAACCTGAAACCGAGGAGCCTGAGACTTTGCATGCATACTAAGAAAATGCCAAGGAAGTGCAAGAGTGAAAATTTGGAGTTTGGGTTAATTAAACACCACTTTTGAAGATAATTCATGGCCTGATTCAATTGTATACACTCGCCAAACCCACGCTCCGTGGAAGTTTCTAAAGTGACGGTTCATTCGGGCATCAATATATCCAGTGTTCACAATGTGATTTATATAATTTCTTTATACAATGTTTCTTGTTACATTTTTTTTGTGTCAAATGCACCTTCTGAGGTGTCAGCATGTGCAGAAGAGGGTTTTACATTGCAGACATTAAGCTCCAGAATTGAACTTCGCAGCAGTTTCTGCTTCTAAAAAAAAGTGATCATTTGTCCATTTCGGACATTGCTTGGGCATCTCCGGGAGATGTTTAATATCACGAATTATTGCTTGCCATGCCAGCCGTTTATCATCAACCGTTTCATCGGAGTGCTTGCTTGAGTGCTAAAGCCACTTGGCAAGCACCCTACAATATTCGCATGATCACTGAATACTGTATATCGATTGACTTGAACAAAGGTCAGGGTCACTTGCCTGCATTGGCCCCGATTTTGTCTGCGGTGCAACGGGCAGTGGCTGGCTCACTTAAGATGTGAAATTTTATTTTACACGATGTTTCCCATTTTGTACGATCGTCCATTATACAACTCGTCACTTCGGCACAGATAAATACAAATAAGAATTAAACATTTCACTTTTAAAGTTTCTCAACCATTTCGTGGAGTGATTGGTGAAGCCACTGGTGCGCATCCTTCAAGCTTCAATAGTGATACTGCGGTTTGATACCGGAGTTAGGAAGGCAAAATAAATTGTGTAACCACAATGAGTAAAAAATGTTTTCATTATTATGAAGTCATGAATAGCCACATCAAGGCAGAAAAGCAGAGAGGTATGCATGCTCGCTCGTCTAGCCTGGATTTGAATCCTGATCCAGCTATAAACTGTCATCTCAGTGTTTCACAGGCATGGTGATTCATCAATGTGTGTGCCATCTCTTGGATGGTGAAAACTGGGTGTCACATCTGCCGGAATTCCTCACCACTCCCCTCCTTAACCCCTCCCTCCTCACCTCACTTCCCCTCTCCCGTCTCCGACTCTCTCGCCCTCTGCCTCTCTCATTGCCCCTCTGCCTCTCTCACCCTATCCCATGCCTCCCTCTCCTCCCAACCCTACCCTCCTTTCTCCACCCCTACCCTCTTCTCTCCCACCCCTCCCACTCTCTCCGACCCCTCCCCTCTTCTTTCTCTCTCCACCCTTTTATCTGTCTCCCACTCCCCCCCCCCCCCCCCGTCTACAACGCAACACCTCCCCCTCTGTTGAGGGACTGTAGCATGTACGAATTCAGATTCGGAATGAGCCGGCTGGAGCGGTGCAAAGGTCGCAGCATGTACGAGCATGCATGCGGCAGACCTTGCCAGGTAGATAGCTTGGGTTATAAATGCTCCCACACCAGTTCAAAAAGTATCCACATTCGTGCGTGTGTGTGTGTGTGTGTGCGTGTGTGTATATGTGCAAGTTGAGTTGTGCTGCTTTCTCCACATGTGGGTGGGTTTCAGGAGGTGAACGGAGACCTTCCAGGTGTCAAAGTGGTGTGTTGTTGTGTGTGTGTGTGTGTGTGTGTGTGTGGTGTGTGTGGTGTGTGTGTGTAGTGTGTGTGTGTGTGTGTGTGTGTGTTGTGCGTGCGTGCGTTTGATTTGGTATCTTCATATGTGAGTTTCAGAATGTGGAATGGAGTCCCTCCCATGGCCGGCTCAAAGTATCCACTTCATTTTTA
>CM068953.1:9012020-9038078 GCA_035128595.1 Eptatretus atami
CTGTGGATATGAATGGTGGGACAGTTTGTACTCAATGGTGGGTATGAATGAGGAAGACAGTTGCAGTTCATGGTGGGAATGAATGAGGCGACAGTTGCAGGTCATGGTGGGAATGAATGAGAGGAGACAGTTGCAGGTCATTGGTGGAATGAATGAGAGGACAGTTGCAGGTCAATGGTGGGAATGAATGAGGAGACAGTTGCAGGTCATGGTGGGAATGAATGAGGAGACAGTTGCAGGTCATGTGGGAATGAATGAGGAGACAGTTGAGGTCATGGTGGGTATTTAATGAGGTAGACAGTTGCAGGTCATGTGGTAGGGATGACGAGACAGTTGCAGGTCATGTGCGTAAGACGAGGAGGCAATTGTGGGTGTGTGATGAGGAGACAGTTGCAGTCATTGTGGGGTATGATGAGGAGACAGTTGCAGTCTGGTGCGTACGACGAGGAGGCAGTGATTGTGGGTGTGATGAGGAGACAGTTGCAGATCATGGGGGTAGATGAGGAGAACAGTTGCAGATCATGGTGGGTATGACGAGGAGACAGTTGCAGGTCATGTGGGTGTGGCAAGACAGTTGCAGGTCATGGGTTGTGACGAGACAGTTTGCAGGTCATGGTGGGTGTGGCGAGATTTGCAGGTCAGGTGGTGTGTGACGAGACAGTTGCAGGTCATGGTGGGTATGATGAGCTGACAGTTTGCAGGTCATGGTGGGTATGAATGAGCTGACAGTTGCAGGTCATGTGGGTATGAATGAGCTGACAGTTGCAGGTCATGGTGGAATATGATGAGCTGACCAGTTGCAGGTCATGGTGGGTATGAAGGAGCTGACAGTTGGCAGGTCATGGTGGGTGTGACAAGACAGTTTGCAGGTCATTGGTGGTGTGACAAGACAGTTGCAGGTCATGGTGGGTTGACGAGACAGTTGCAGGTCATGGTGGGTGTGACAAGCATGTTGCAGGTCATGGTGGGTGTGACGAGACTGTGCAGGTCATGGGTGGTGTGACAAGACAGTTGCAGGTCATGGTGGGTGTGACGAGACAGTTGCAGTCATGGTGGGTATGAATGAGCTGACAGTGCAGTCATTGGGTATGACGAGACAGTTGCAGGTCATGGTGGGTGTGACGGACAGTTGCAGGTACATGGTGGGTATGAATGAGCTACAGTGCAGTCATGTGGATGAATGAGCTGACAGTTGCAGGTCATGGTGGGTATGAATGAGCTGACAGTTGCAGGTCATGGTGGATATGAATAAGCTGACAGTTGCAGGTTCATGGTGGGTATGAATAACTGACAGTTGCAGGTCATGGGTGGGTATGAATGAGCTGACAGTTGCAGGTCATGGTGGGTATGAAGGAGTGACAGTTGCAGGTCATGGTGGGTATCAAGAGCTGACAGTTGCACTCATGGTGGGTATGAATGAGCTGACAGTTGCGCAGGTCTGGTGGATATGACGAGACAGTTGCAGGTCATGGTGGGTTGACGAGACAGTTGCAGGCATGGTGGGTATGAATGAGCTGACAGTTGCAGGTCATGGTGGGTATGAATGAGCTGACAGTTGCAGGTCATGGTGGATGATACTGACAGTTGCAGGTCATTGGTATGAATGAGCTGACAGTTGCAGGTCATGTGGGTATGAATGAGCTGACAGTTGCAGGTCATGGTGGCGTATGAATGAGCTGACAGTTGCAGGTCATGGTGGATATGAATAAGCTGACAGTTGCAGGTCATGGTGGTGTGAATGAGCTGACAGTTGCAGGTATGGTGGGTATCAATGAGCTGACAGTTGCAGGTCATGGTGGGTATCAATGAGCTGACAGTTGCAGGTCATGGTGGGTGTGACCAGACAGTTGCAGGTCATGGTGGTGTGACAAGACAGTTGCAGGTCATGGTGGGTGTTGACGAGACAGTTGCAGGTCATGGTGGGTGTGACAAGACAGTTGCAGGTCATGGTGGGTGTGACGAGACAGTTGCAGGTCATGGTGGGTGTGACAAGACAGTTGCGGTCATGTGGGGTTGACGAGACAGTTGCAGGTCATGAGTGGGTGTGACAAGACAGTTGCAGTCATGCGTGGGTGTGACGAGACAGTTGCAGGTCATGGTGGGTATGAATGAGCTGACAGTTGCAGGTCATGGTGGGTGTGACGAGACAGTTGCAGGTCATGGTGGGTATGACATGGCCGTTCCATCGGTTGGAATGTGGATTTGATTTTGCACGCCAAACAAATTTGTCTGTTCCTTCAGGGATGTATCATCAAATGTTTTCACCATCTCACCTCATTAGAACCCTTCCTCATCATAACACCGTGACCGATGTGTGTGAACTCCATGAGTGTCCATTGTTGAGATTTGAATAGTTTCCCTTGTGCCAATTGTGCTCTGTCGTTAACATCACGAAGGGGGTGTGCGAACTCCTCCACAATCATTCCAAGCGAATCGGTTCGTAATTCCATTTCTCATTTCAAAATCCCGAACTAAATGTGCGACACAACAAGGGGACGACTCTCAAAGGGATGACGTGTGAAAAAGATCTTTAATTTTCACGCCATTGACATTCCGAACAACACGCAGCAAGCAAAAGAAAATGCACAGTGCAGCGATCATCAGGTGCAGTCTGTTCCTTGCTGGTAGCATCGCTTCCTGGGGGTGCAGCTGTGCCACCGATGCAGTGCCCTCTCTTACCAGCGCACTGGTACTCATTTCTCGCCGACCTCGGAAGGATGACAGGCTGAATCAACCCCACCGAGTGTTCATTCAACGGTTTCACCAGGGGCTCCGACTGAAGACCCTAATATTTGAAGACAGCCGCCTTAACCGTGAAGCCAACACCAGGCTTCTCTGCATACTCAGTGATACGTAATACGATGACGATTAATCACAATTATCTGAAACGGGGAATTGAGGACAACCGGCAGATATTAATGGGTTGAGCTGATCATGAAATGTGACGTACGGGACAGGATTGTTAACACGTGCAAACTCTGAGAAATAATTAAATAAGTTAGTGAGCAGGCGGCCCAGCTTGAGGCCAATCAGTTCATATTATACTTGTTGTGCCGTGGTGCTTGTTAACCAGCTGCTGACGCGGTAAGACAGGCACCGAGGGGGGGGGGGCATATTTTTCCTTCGTCGTCCTGTTTTATCCTTCTCAAAGTGGCATCCCCCCCCAAACCAGTCATTTCAAATGAAATCACTTTTACAGGTGTTTCGTATCTGTTTGAGCCACGACCAATGAACGTTCCGTCGTTCTGCTGCTCATTAACACTTCACAAAGGTCGCCATGTGGTGAAGGAGTGGCTGTGCTGCTCATGCACAAAGCCCTGTTGGGTAGGAATCGGTAAACGTGTTCAGGATGCCGGTGATGGCTCGCCTACTCTCCGCAAAGGACACCGTGCGATCTTTCACGTCCACCGACTGATGTGGGCAGACGGGAGACGAGGTTGAACGTCCATCCGAGGTCCGGCACACCCACGTTGATGAATGACTCTGCCTGTGAGGCACCAGGACGACGATTTGTAGTTGGGTTGAGGTTTGAAGCCACGTTAGACTGCTCATAGCTGGGTGTGCGTACCTCTAGGGTTCGGCCGTCCTGCCAGACTTGTTTCTGTGAACCAGCGAGTGTGTCCATGTCCGCACGGGATTCTAAACGGGATCGGGATGGTGTCTTCCGTCATCGAGCCGGCGAGCTGGGAGCAACGATTCCCATTAATCGCCGCATCTGATACGGTTTAAAAGCTCTAATGGCAGCGAGCTGCTCCACTTCAAACCGAGTTCCATCACTTCGCTCATGATGGTGAGATGGATGACTGGTCTGCAGTTGACGCAACCCTTTCCTGTGAAATGGGTGGCATTTGCAATTTTCCAAGATGAACACCTGCGACCATTTGAAAATAAGCTCGAGGGGAGTGAATTGCAGAAGAATACTTATTGAGGGAGGATTCCGCTGCTTATGCCATACCTGGACCAGTTGCAGAATAAGTGTCAAGATTGACTCGCAACTTCTCAACCTTGGTGGGAGAGATTTCCATTTGCAGTCTATTACTGTGGGAAGGTGGGTGGAGGAAGAGAGAAGAGAGGAATTGAGGACCTTGGTCTTTTCAGTAGATACGGTGTTGATCGATTCAGCTTTTTCCTGCGCAGTCAGACATGACTCCATTTTGGGGAATACATATCAGAGACAGATGACCAGCTGGCACAAGACTAAGGAGGATGTTGAGAAGCTTCACTTCGGGCTCTGGCTCATCAAAGGACGGATACGTGCAGGATGCGGGGTATTCAGAGGAATTTTTGGTTCTCATCACCTGGGTTTGCGGTCCAGGTGGAGAACGCATGCTGGGTTTTATTTTTCACGATTGCTTTGAAATAGTCCTGGTTTGCCAGAATAGACATCGCGAACTGGACATTTTGAGGCCTGATGGGATTAACTGGTGAATTTGAGGAAGGAGTTGGCAGGAGCCAATACGATTTTGGATTACACCATCAGAGAGATATGGGTAAATCTGTCTTGCCCAACTGATGGACGTCGACAACTTGGCGGCTCCCTGCAGACCGCCAACTTAGCAATCACCTTCTCACGGTCATGATCACAAGAACAGTGGAGACTCAGACGGATTAGGACATGTTTGACCAAAAAATGACTGACGTGGAGGAAGCCGAGTTGGAAAAGAGACTGGCTGAGTGAGATGCAATTTTGAAATAGGCCTCATCTGCAATACCGTCGAGACTAATTTGAGCACCGAGTCCCAGACAGGTAGCACGGTGGCATTTCAAATCTATACACATTATAAAGAGAGAACGGGCTTGTGAGTGAAGCAGAAAATCTCTCTGTTGGATTTGGAAAATGTCTGAAGGAGTCGTAAAAGTTAGAGGGACATGAAACCACACACACAAGCAAGAAGAATAAGAATAAGAATAAGAACCACTCATTTTACGTCTTGAGATGCATTGGGCTGCCGAGGCAGTTTTTCCTTGGCTGGTACGGAGTTGCAATCCTTGATGGGTTGCCATTCTGATGCAGGGTACTCGACTTTGGCTCATTCTTCTCAGGAAACTGGTACTCATTTTGCCGACCTCGAAGGATGATAGGCAAAGTCACCCCAAGTGGTGTCATCTTAACGGCACCAATGGGGGCTCGAACTCAGGACCCGAAGATCTTTAGCCAGCCACCCCAAAGGTTAAGCCAACACAGGCATACACGTTACTTGTTATGGAAAGACACACAACCACGAATGTACTCCGTGGTGTCAGGGTATGGGGGAGCAGGTATTGGCAGGGGCTGCAGGTAAGATTTGTGAACAGACACCAACACCACTGTAAAGAGATTACCTAAGCATTATGAAGGTGTGGGGGGAGAGTTTAGCACCCTCCACTAATGATTGCTTGGACATGTTAAAGAAAACTCAAAAAAATAAAATAGCAGGACATTGTATCCTGTTATCTTACTATAATTCACCGTCTGTCCATCTGTCTGTTCCCAGGTACCGCAAAAACGGCTGAACCGATCGCAACCATTTTTTGGGTGTGTAATCCTGGGACCCCTTGCAGTAAAATAGGCATAAATATAATAACATGACCCCCTTGATGGCTCACTTAGGGAGCGGATGCTTCTAGTAAGGGGAATTATACACGAATGAATAATCGCTAGTCTGGTAATTAAAACCAATGTTTCCTTGTGTTTTAATTCATTATATAAAATCCCATTGAATTGTTGTATGTACTAGCAAATACAACCAACCCGTCGTTTCACTGATGGGAATATTAAAGGGGGGAAGGGGGAAGAGAGAGCGGAAATGGAGAGAGAGGAGGAGGGGTGAGGGAGCTCAGAGGGGTGAGGGAGCTAGGAGGGGAGAGGTGAGAGGGAGAGGGGTGAGAGGAGAGGAGAAGAGAGAGATAGGGGTGAGAGGGAGATAGAAAGAAAGAGATGAGGGGGAGAGAGAAAGTGGAGAGAGAGAGAGAAAGGAAGAAGGGGGAGGGAGGTAGGGAGAGAGAGGGAGAGGGAGATGCGACGATCAGTTTAATGACAATCCGAGAGACTGCATACACATTGATGAATCATCATGTGTGTGAAACACCAGGATGACAGTTTGTAGCTGGGTTTGGATTCAAACTCAGTCGAGACAGCTTCAAGCAAGCCTGTGCAAATCTTGGCTATCGTTCCATGATGTGGTGATTCATTGCTTTGTTACAACTGAAAACATTTTTTACTCATTTTAATCATCTCATTTATTTTACCTTCCTAACTCCGGAGATGTCCCCATGGACATAACGCCATGGAAGCTTGAAATGATTGTAGCTTGAAGCAAGCACTTCAACAAAATGGTTGAAGAAACTTTTAAAAACTAAATGTTTAACTTTTTTTTTACATATATATGTATTTATCTCTGTCAAAGTGACGGGTCGTATAATGAAAGAAGATCAGACGAAAAGGGAAAATGTCGAAATAATATTGCACATTTTCAGTGAGTTAGCCACTGCCCAAGGGATCGCACGACAATGTGGAGCCAAATGCAGGCGAGTAGTTCCTGAACTTTGTTCAAGTCGATCGATATATTCAGTGACAGTGCGAACACTTTTGCCATGTATGGCACAGCTTGGAAACAAACAACCAAGCAGTTTGTTTACTGCTCATCAAGTGGCTTAAGCATTCAAACAAGCACTTCAACAAAATGGTTGATACGGAACGGCTGGCTTGGCAAGCAATGAACGATCGCCAATCGATCATATTAACACTATGCACCAGGAGACGCCCAGAATGTCAAGTAATGTTCGAATTGGACAAATGAACACTTTTTCTTTAGCAGTCGCAACTACTGTTGAAGCCAATAAAGAAGTTTAAATTTAGAAAATCGGTTCTGATGAAGAGATTCTCGAGGTTATGGCGTGTGCGGAAATGAAATAAAGCCACGGTACGAACGCTGGCATATCCTGGCATTTTTATTCATTGCAATGTGTCCATCAATTTGTAGATATGATGATCAGGCATTCAATGATATGAGTGAGGAAAGTGGGGGGAAAAAAAATAAAAAACTTTATCGTGAAGAAACCTGTGTGGCCTGTTCCAAGTCAAGGCATTGTTGAGCAGGCCAAACAAATGGTGAATTAAGACCCCAGCGAGGTGACCAAAGATGATGCCTTGATAAAGGATAATTAAATATGGCCGTTAATTATCTTCAAAAGGGGTGTTTTAATTAACTCAAACACACGATTTTCATTCACGCACTTCCTTGGCATTCCCTTGGTGTGCATGCAAAGTTTGGGGTCATGAGGTTTCATGGTTTTGAGGTTATGGAGGAGACGGATGGATGGACTGATACACACTGACATTTATTTGTATGGATTATTTACCATTATTGAGGTCCATCATTCATTCATTCAGCATCCTGATGCTCCTGTGGTCGTAAATGATCAGTAATGAGCTTCCAATGAGGCAAAGTTTTCAAGTGTATGCTTGACCTCTACATCGAACTTTGGTTGTTGTTTGTATGCAGCCTGTGGCTGCTGGTTGCATCACTTTCTGGAAGTGCGGCTGTGCCACTGATGCAGTGCCCGTTACAGGTAAGCTGGTACTCGTTTTGCAGACCTTGGAAGGAGTACAGGCTGAGCAACCCACCTGGTGTTATTTTAACGGGAGAACAGGGCCTTGATCTCAAGGCAGCCACCTTAACCATTAAGCCAACATCAGGCTTTGGAATTTTGGTCTGAGTACCGGACACAAGACATACTCGTTGCCATGCAAATCTGCAACATCCAGGTTTGGGATAATTCAGCCGGTTCAATGTATCCTTCCAGAGGAAGTTGCAGAGTTACACTTTTGGAATTGCACCAGACACCAGTTTTTGTCAGATTTGATTGGCACCCAGGATACCGCCAGTAGTGAGTTGTCTGCTGTTAATTCATAACAATGAAAATGACAGTAATCATAATAATTAATGTGGCCCAAAGTCAAAGCACACTCTTCTTTGCTACCAGAAAAAACCTTTTTTATGGAGATCCATAGCCACCATGTGCTGCATTGCATCGAAGGTGTCCTGGTGCTTAATCTGCCATTCCCGATTCACACAGTTTCTGTTGAATTCCTTGGTAATGGTTCGTTCCCCTGACTGAAATACGAAGACAAGAAACGTGTTTCATGCCATCCAGTTGGCAAAGAATCTTGTGAATAAATTGAGGGTTGTGTATGTGTGTCTGAACTCCATCCCATCTACTCTTCCTGCAGTGCGTCATGTCTGAGCAAATGAACCCGATGGTTACGACCAGCCGTGAGAGTTTTCATCCCTCCTCCACCTTTATCTTTGGTTTCTTTTCCCACCTGGATAATGACATCTACATAGATGAGACGGCCCATGGAGCCAGATTAGGAAGCGTATGACAGGTGGCCGTGGCATATATGAGGCGGAGCGGGGGGTGGCTTTCAGCACCAGTTTTATGAATTAATGGAGCACATGGAATATCGAGCCATGATCAAAGACTTGCATCTCACGGGAATGACACCCAAGAGGATTTGCACTGGAATGATGAAAACATCAGGTCAGGATGCAGCACAGTTGAGGAGTGGTCTTGAATTCGAGCATGGCATATAGAGCACCGAAGATCTCCCAAGGTCAGGATCGCCCACTGAGGTGACCTCTTGTGAAATGGCGAATGTTTTTCTTGACATACTGATGACAGAAAGACGTATCACCATGAAGCGATTTAGCCTGTGTCCATGGCAAAAGCAAAACATCAGTTGATCGAATTTTGCATGAAAAGCTTAACACGAACAAGGTCTTGGCAAGTCAGTTGCCCAAACATTTCGCACCGGAGAGAAAAGTACCAAGATCTAAATTGACCATATTGTGACCCTGTATGAAAGATGGGTACAACACTTTGAACCCCCAATGACAAAAAAAAAAAAAGTGAAATGTTGAAAAGCACAACCTTTTCTGTCCTACACTACATCCACAACAAGTTTAAAACTGCTGTCTCCAGAAGAGAAGGTAGGAAGGTAGGGCATTGGTTCCATGATGACCATCAATGTTGGACATATTGGACAGTGCATGGATATCGAAGGTTATAATAGAAAATAACATGGTCAATGTTTCTTATAAAATGTTCTCCAACCAGGATTGTGGTCAGATACCGTGCAGATAGCTAGCGCTTGCCAAGCCAGGCGTTCCTAATGAACGGTTTCGAATGGAGTGTTCGCTTGACTGCTTAAACCACCTGGCGAGTGCTCGACTGAACATGTGTGCGTGCGTGTGTGTTAGTTACACGATACCGATACTCTGTTGCAGAGCTTTCGTGCTCCCGACCCTGGGCTATGCTGGATGGTTTGCCATTGCCTTCTGAGCAGTAGTTCGACCAGGAATTTGTAGTTTGGCCATGGTACTGGTGATAACTTGGCCTACTCTTCGCAAAGGACACCGTGGAGTCGTTAACGTCCACCAAATGCCGGCAGACGTGATGCACAGCTTAACGTCCATCTGAGAAATACGCTGACGAATCACCCTGTCTATGAAACAATGGGATGCCAGTTTATAGCTGGGTCGGGATTCGAACCCAGGCTAGACAGCTTACACTAGACAGGCTAACCAGCTTACACTAGACAAGCTAGACAGTATGAGGACCTTGAGGCGATCCATGAAGCCCATCAAAGCGTTGTGTTAATTAATTTTAATCACCGTGCATGTAATCATAAAACTAGAAAGAGTAATCAGAGATTGCAGGCCCTTGCCAGGACTTGTTTTGTGTGGTGCTTGTGCACTGATGTGTTATCTTACTATTATTCACTGTCTGTCTGTCTGTTCCCAGGTACAGCAAAAACGGCTGAACCGATCGCAACCATTTTTTGGGTGTGTAATCTGGGTCCCCTTGGAGTAAAATAGGCATAAATATAATAACATGACCCCCTTGACGGCTCTCGTAGGGAGCGGGTGCTTCGAGTGTAATTAATAAATGATGTATTAGCTGCTACTGCTACTGCTTGCATTTCAGCTGCTACTCCTCTACCCTCAAACACATCCAGGCACAGACAAGTGAGCCTTTATCAATTTTTTTTAAAAAAGAACCCAGATAAAAAATTAAATAATCCTGGCTTTTTCAGACCTTGTGTCTGACCAAGTTTAAATTTAAAGCATGTATTCCCCATCATTACAAGATTATAACTGACCTTTCATGCTGATTGATAAAGCGGTTCCGGAGAAAACATTACTTCATATTTTCTTGAATCCAATATGGCTGCCAAACCATGTGACCAATCAATTTTATTCCTTAAACTTGTATATGCAAGGGTGAGGGAACATTTTTGTGAAATTTCTCTTCAATTTGTCAAGCTGTTCTGGAGAAGATTTTTTTTTTCTTTTTTCTACCCCTGTCAATCCACTCCAAACCCAACTCCTTCAAATTCCCTACTTTCCTTCCTGAACGTCCCTGTCGTGTAAGGACCTGAAAGTCCCTGTGGTGTCCATCTTGTTTTCCCTGTGTACCCCGCCCCATCCCTCCACAGATCTCCTCATGTCTCTGTTCCACACTGTTTTTGCCTTCCCTCTCCCGCCACTCTTGTCTCCTGCTCCCCTTGTTGTACATTTTGTATGTTAGCTCTCATCCGAGCCTCGACATTGCATCCAAAAAAAAATCCATTATGCTGCCAAACCATGTGACCGATGACATCATATGTGTGAACCTTTTGTTCCTCATCGATAGGCGATCATACGTATAAAATTTCGCCTCAATCTGTTCAGCCACTTCAGAGAAGATTTTTGAAAGTTTTTTTTTTTTTAACAATATGGCTGCCGAATCACGTGATCAATGACGTCATCAAAAAAAATTTCTGTGGATCATTTTATCCCGAGATGACCCTCAAAAATTTTCATACTGGTCAGATGTAGCATTGTACATGTGCAATTACGACGTCCTAACAAAGGCACATATATGACGTCATCAAAGCATCACACTTATTCCCCCATGAGGAGTACTTGCCGTGTGCCAAGTTTAAATTTTTTTCCTTGGTTCGGTTTCAGAGATGGAGGTGCAAAGTTTTTCCGTTTTTCAACTTGGCAGCTATACTACGTAACCTATGACGTCATAATTATGATTAAAACATTCAACATGAGTAGTTGCACCAATGATGAAAATTTCGTCTCAATCTGACAAGCGGTTGCAGAGAAAAACACGAAAGTTCTGTGCGGACAAACAAACAAACAGACAGACAGAGGGACCCAAACGCAATAGCCTCTCCTTCGGCAAGGGTAATGAGGTCTATAAAAGGAAACCACACAAATAAATGACATAACAGGAAAACGTTAAATGAACATAAACCTCGAATATGAAAATAACACGTGACCATTGATCCAATAATAATCACAAAAAAAACCTCTGGAGTGGAAAATGGAAAAACAGGGTTTGGGGGCGACTGGGGAAAATAAGGATACGGGGTGGGGTCGAATAAGTCAGGAATGGGTGTGGATATGGGGATATTTTGGGGACATGAACGAAGTGACTCAATGTAGAGCATGGGAAGGGGGAAAATGATGATTGTGGGAAAGTGTGAATGGATGGGCTGTGTGTGGGCTGGAGGAAGGATGGTGTGGACAAAATTGGGGGAGAGGGGCTCAAAACAACCAATAACCCCCATTTGGCATTATAAATTGGATCATTGGGATTTACAACAAATGCGAAGTCATGAACAGCCAATCATATCGCTCTTTGCCTCCATCCTCCTTCCGTCGGTGCATCCCTGGTGTTTGTACACCTGTGGGACATTGGTCTATGGCAAGACGACGGTCTATGTAAGGATCTGTGCTATGCCTCCAACACTCCTGGCCTCGTTCGGGGTTGCACCCAAAACGTTAACACCGTCCTATAAGGTAATATGGCCAACCATTTGCCTCGTCCTAACAAAAGCACATATGGCAGACTTTTTTGCGATGGTAAAGACAGGTTCTGTCTGATCCATCATGCCATTCTCTCAGGAACGCATCTCATTGGGTGGGGATTCATCTTCCAACATGACCGTTGACCCAAAGCACACAGGCAATGTGGTGAAGAACGATCTTGTACATCGAGGCTGATGGAACACATACGAAGATGCCTTGTCCTGCATGATGTCCTATTATCATCAATGAGGCGATATGAAGATGGAGACTGAAAAAGTCAAATGGAAAACAAACATTTTGGAGGAATGGTGTACTCTGTCTGAGCCGGCTATTCACGGATTCGCAATTCCTGGACCCTGCGCATTCGTGGTTTTTAAAATGCGGCCTGCTTCGACATCCGCAGCCCTGTGCTTCACCTATTCACGTTTTCTTTTTTTCTCGGTTTTTTTTTAGCATTTTCACAGGGAGATTCGCCGGGTTTTTTGGTTTTTTGGCAGTTTTTTGCGGGCTTTTTTTTTTTGGCACGGGATTTTTGATTTTCCCTCGTGAATCACTAACCGCCGGGAACCTATTCCCCCTTTTTCCATTGAAACAATGCCCCGCTATTCGCAGCATTTTCCAGGAATGTATCCCCCGCGAATAGCGGGGATCCGACGGTATTTGGAACAACATTCCACAGCTATACCTTCATATCCTGTAAACTATCTGGGGATCATGAAAACATGGTGTATATAAACCTCTATATAAAGCAAAAAGGGCTCACTAAGTAACATTGCATGATATAATGTGTTCATTTTGTTTTTGTATACCTTTCATAATACACGTGTGTGTGTTTGTGTGTGTGTTTGTATGTGCACATATGTATGCACAGCCCAGGTACCGGTACATGAAAGCACTTTTATCCATGACTCCCGGCAAAATGTAATAAATTCAAGAGAATTTTCCTCTGCTATGGGCATCTTGTATAGTATCACTTACACCATTATGCAAAATCTTCAGCAAAGCGGTTACGAAATGCATTCGGAGATAATATCCAAACGTGCCTTCCTTGATATCCAATTTTCTTTGAAGGACAATTCAGGAATGCAAGTTTTAAAACCATTTTGTTCTTTATGAGGCAAATATCGAGCTCTTTCATCGAGATGTGCCACGGATCATGCGTGCAACTGTACGTGATATAGATTTATCATTTTTAAAAAATTTTTTTGCAGCAAATGGATAATTGTTCTCGGGACTCGTTTAGTAATTCGCCCCGCTGGTGGCATCGTGGCTTAGGTGGAGCTGTGCCACTGATGAGGTGCACCTGCCCATTCGGGCAACAGTTTGGAGTTTGGCCACCAAACCTGCGACAATGACCTATTGCATGACTTTTTTTGAAAGGCACCGTGGGATCCTTCACACTCACCAGCAAATACATCCAGCTTGGTTGGCATCCCACCTGACAGTCTCATTGATGCAACATCGTACCAGCGAAACAGTGTGACAGTTAATCGTCATGTCAGAAATTGAACCCAAACGAGATGGGGCAAATGCGAGTACACTACCTCTGAGATAGCTGGCAGCCCAACATCTTCTCGAAAGCTTTCTATTTTGCCCAGTGACAGCTGTGGTAAGTAACTCGATGGTCCAAGAGTGGTTACAGCACTTAACATGCTGAGAACATTTGAGATTCTGCCACTTCCAGCAAATGCTCGATACTCTCACATCATTCAAGACCAAAAATATTTCCAACAACACCTCCCTTCCCCATCTCACGCCGCTTTCAAAGCAACAACTAATAGCATGTACTTCCCATAATCTGCATGATATTGCTCCAGAGATATTGCTGAATTGGATTACATAGCATGGTGAAGGGAATGAAATATTTTATGGCTTACCCTGACAAGATAAGGTAAGCTTATCGAGTTTTCGTCAAGGTATATTCCATGCTAACTTATAGTGTTTTTACTCCTGTATTTAAAGCTTCAGGGGAGCCCTAACTTGTTATATTATCAGGTGAAACAATGGAGTAAATTCAAGACGTTGGCCTCGAAGAAAAGTCAGGCAGTCTCGTTTAAATATGGAATCAGATGTACAGGTTTTGAAAAAAAATGCAACATTAAACAGACAGATTGTCATACTGCTCATTACAAAGTAATCGTGACATCAATGATGAAACTACCCCATCTACGACCATCTTGGGCTTTTTCACAGCTTTCGTACAATGTCCTGCCAGCTCGGTTCTGAATGCCATCTGTCCCCCTTTGTTTCTGTCTCTCCCTGTTTCTTAGTATCACTTTTGTTTTTTCCAGATTTTCGCCATTTTGGAATAGCAACAATGCAGGAACAACGCAGGAACAACCCAGGTATGTTTTAATCGTTCAGGTATTTCCCTTCATTCGTCTGTCATTTCAGACGATCAATTGTGCCAAATTAAATTCCCATGTTTAATGCGAATGTGAAAAGGATGTGACCCACCCTTTTTGAATTGAATTGCCAGTGGATGAAAAATTTCCACGTTTCACGTGGACAATAAAAAAGTAATGAAATGAAATGATGGGTGAATGGCCTCTTCTTGCGCCCAAATTCCTTGTGTATCCTTGTGTAACGTCATTAAGAACGTAGTGGGGCAACTTAGCATAACAATTGTGCATTTTGTGAGGAAAGCACCAAATTTGGCACACTAGTAGCCTATCATATTATGAACAGATTTGGATATTGGGCCATCTCAAATTCAGCCGCTGATGGCTGTGGCAGCCATTTTCCATTGCCATCAAAAATTTTGAGATGGCCCAATATCCAAATCTGTTCATAATATGATAGGCTACTAGTGTGCCAAATTTGGTGCTTTCCTCACAAAATGCACAATTGTTATGCTATATTTAGCTAAGTTGCCCCACTAACGGGAAGAAAGGGGGAGGGGAGGACAGAGAGTTGGTAGTTGGGAGAGGGAGGTTGAGGCATTGGGATAGTGGGTGTTGAGGACTTGAGGTTGGGAGGGGGTTGCAGACATGAAGAAGAAAGGGGAAGGGGAGGACAGTGCTGGTGTGAGGGTGAGGCAGAGCGAGGGGACAAGAATTGGAAGAGAGGAGGGGTTGAGGACTTGCAGTTGGGGGGGGGGGGGGGGGGGGGAGTCAGGACTTTGGGTGGGGAGAGGAATTTAAGACTTGTTGTGGGGAGCGCATTCAAAGAAAGGGTGGGGTGGGAATTGAAGTCTTGGGCTGGTGTGGGCTTGAGGACTTGAGGTTTGGGGGAGGGGAGCGGAGTTGAGGATATGAAAAAGAAAGGGGAGGGTAGGACATATAGTTGGGGTGGGGAGCAGATTGCTAGCAGAGGTGGGTTGAGGTGAGGGGAGGGTGATTGAGGACTTGGAGTGGGGAGTGGGGGTCAGGACTTGAGGTGGGGATGGGGATTGAAGACTTGGGAGGGTGTGGGCTTGAGGGCAGTATAAAAAGCCAAGAATGCGACTTGGTTCATGGTGGAGAGTATGAGGTTGAGCTTAAGCAGCTTGAGGGATGGAACACAGCAGAGCCAGCATTCTTGGTGGAGCTGCTTGTCCCGTGTGCGTAGCAGAAACAGAGCTGCTTGTTGTTGGCATACCGGGGATGCCTGGGAAGATTTGCCTACTTGTTCTAGATGCCTCAAGCACAGCTGCACATCCCATCACCACTCCACTGCCAATCTTTCCCGTCCTTCCTCCCCTGCATATTTGGACCGGCACAGCCCCGTTAGGTTGTGTGACGTGAGAGAAGGAATCTTGACCAGCCCCATGGCCCATTCTTTTCTTCCTTCTCAAATCTCCCTTGTCTATTTTCCCACGATTTGAGTGATGGGTGCATGTCTTTGTGTATTAAGATTGCTTAAGAATACGTGCTGGTTGTAAATCTTTTCTGTTGTGTCTTTTGCTTGCTTAAATGATTGCTTGCTTGCTGAATAAAGTGTACTATAATTAATAGATGCATAGTTGCTGAGGGAGTAGCCCCTAGTTTGGTTGCCATGCCAATGGAAAGGTACCTAGTAACAGCAGAACATAACCCTGGTAGGCCAGTAACTCAAAGCCAAGCGGCTGTGGTTGCGTAACATCTACAGCCTGTTGGACCGCAGATTTATCTGTGGCCGGTGGCTACAGGGCCTGGGGTCAGGAGACTAGTCCGAAGAACCTTCCCTCACCCATCCACCCCCTCTACCCCTCCCTTCCCCGGTGCCGTAACAATATGCATTCATATGTATATGTATATATGTATACATATCCAGGATGAACGTTCAAACTTTGTTGTAAACTTTAAAATGCTTACCTGCTATGCAGTTTGATCAATACGAAGCAATTTACAGCGTGCGTGTGGCAGAAAGATCGGTGAATATTTAAAATGGTGTCGCAAACATAAATCACATTAATTCTCGTGTCAAAGGTTTAATGACTGCAGCAAGCTTTAAACATCAACAGAAAAAGACGAAACAACATTTAATCAATAAAAAACAAAAAAACACAACCCCAACTCGAGACAAGATTTATTGTTTTCCTTATCATTCTGGATACAAATAAATATGTGCGTGCACAAGTTTCCGTCGTGGGACATATTTTTTGACAAGATGCATGCCTGTACAAACGCAAGACAATCATTGCATCCGAATTTTTTTTAATTTTTTTTTTATTATTTTCACCATGGCATGACATTTCAATCGAATACAAAATTGGGTGTCTCGACCGTCCGTGCAAATGACATGCCAAGCTGGAGACGCAAGGATATGCTGAATAGGAAGGGAAATTGTGATGAATTTGTGGTGCAATGCATGGTTTTCCAAAAGCAGACCCTTTTTATAATGACTGGATGTGCTGCAGAATCGACCAAACATTGTGTCTCGAATTGTATTGTTGTACTTCACCGCTCAAATCAGCATGCAATTAATTAAAATAGTGATGAACCTTTCTGGATGTGTTATTTTTTTTAAAATTATTAAAAATTTCATCCATTAATCTTTTTCGTTAAGAGTAGCTCAGGTTCTTAACTTGGATGATTGTTGTAAAATCTTCAGGTTATTAAAACCGCACTTTACCGGTTTCACGGGAAAAAGAAAAGTGGAAATGTGAAGAGTGGGATGAGAATACGGGGGAAGGAGAAAGAGGGGAAGAGTCACGGGGACTTGATAAGAGTGAATGGAACTTATTCAGAAAATAAAAGAAAAGAAAATTCCCCAAAAAGTTTTATTTTCATAAAAATGAGAGCAAATGTTCCGATTGCATTAATTCCCCCTCGTGCCAGTTGAGTGCAACATTGAAGTGTGAGATTATGCTTTTGCTGAAACGTTGATTTGTATTTGCAGTTTTAAGGTGTTGCATGATGTATTAAAGAAAATGTAATTGCACAAGCATTGGACTCTCTGGGCCATCAGAGCTGAGTGCCCAATGTCCAATTTCCAACCTATTAAGGTCAGAACCCCTTTGAATGTCCTGGAGGATCTATAACAACTAATGCTACCGTGCCAAACCAGCCATTTAAATTGTCACAGTGGCAAACTGCTAGCTGGCAGGCTCTCCACCAAAGTAGCACTTTGAATGTCAATTGTAAATCACATGACTTGGAAGCTTAAGCAATGATATACAAACGGATTAAAGAAAAAGAATACGGAAATTAAAAATGACAAATAACAAAATATTTTACATGTACTTTGAAAGGAAGTCAAGGGGCTTCCAACAAAAAGTGAAACTAGATCCACTTCGCTAATTTGAGCAATAAGCAAGAGCAGGCCCGGTCTCGGGCAGCGTTTCAACGGATTCACAGCCGGCTTCCTCGGGCCAATAGACCCCCGAGCCTCGGCACGTGCCCGGTTTTTATTTGCGATACGATCGCTCATGTTTTTTTTTTTTTTTTTGCAAAACTCAAGGGAAATAAACGTCAAATCAAATCGTTGATGGGCTACTCTGCTCTCTTTTTGTTTTTACTTGCACGGGATCTGGTGTTTTAAGTTTTGTTGTTTTTGTGTTTCCAGGGCACAAACATGGCTTGTCTCGTGTCCATGTTGGACGTGATGAGGTGTTGGTTGTATGAGTGTTGGGGTTCCCCTTGGGTGTTGTACACATGCGAATGTGGTGTTTGGGATTGAGTCTTGTTTGGTGCTCACCTTATCCAGCCCTTTGCACCACCAAGTTTTCACCATTTGCATCAGAGGTGTGTATTGTGTGGGTATATCCACAGTCTCCCCAGTTAGACCACCCTCTCGGCTCTTCACATGACATGCTTCCAGTATCAACCTGTGTCGTTTGTTAATTGCATCGGCTTTTGACGATTCGACACCATCCATGTCCCAGCTGCCAAGGTCCGTGCGACACTGCGTTTGTGAGAAATTTGGTTGCAGCTAGCCATTAAAATGTCATCTGATTAAAAAAAACAGACACGTGCCGAGGCTCGGGGTCTGTTGGCCTGAGGAAGCCTGCTGTGAAGCTGGCGAAATGTCACCTAAGACTGGGTCTGCTGTTGCTTATTGCTCAAATTAGCAGAGTAGACCTAGTTTGCTTTTGGTTAGAAGTGCCTTCTTCTTCTTTAAAAATATAAAATCCCAACCACCCCAATCTTGTGCCATATAATATTGTTACGTGGCTGGGGGGAGGGATCCATAGCGAGACTGTGGTAAGTGTCGTGTGGTCCGTGTGTTTCGAGTTTGTTAGATTGCCAATTAACAGGGATTTGTCAGGGTAAGTCATTTGTTACACGTGTTGCTGAGAAGACTGCGTATGTAATTTATTGACAGGGTAGACAGATTAATTAATAATATGTATGGAAAAACATCTTGTAGGTGGGGCGAGGTGAGGACTTCCCATCGCAGAGGCACATAGGCCGATTACGATCTCTCCGGCCAATCTGTGTGCCAGCCATGGTGGCGCAGTGGGTCCTGGTGTATCGGTTTCGATGTCCAGCGGCACGTAAAATTTCAACTTTCTACATCGCCCGGAAGGTAACGGTCTTTAACATCAGTCAGTGGTTAGCATGAGCTTTATACATTAGATGTATCAGCACCGGGCGTAGTGGCGTGCGCCTGTAATCCGGCTACTCGGAGGCTTGGGTTGGAGGATCGCTTGAGGACGGGAGCTCTGCGCTGGGCCGCGCTATGAGAGGGTGTAGGGCAGCCCGGAATCATGGCGAAACCCAATCCTTATCCCTGTGTCGTAAGAGGCGACCAGGGTTGCGTCAGGAAGGGCATCCGGCGTAAAACCTATGCCAAATCAGTATGCGGATCATAACGGATGATCCGCTGTGGCGACCCCTAACGGGAGCAGCCGAAAGACGAACAACAACAACATTAGATGTATCAGCATGAGCTTATATGAGTGACAAAAGACTCTCCATGATTGTATAAAGCTCTACAGATCATTCTTGCTCTTCACATTCTCCACCTGGAGACTCATGATGTTGGAATCTTTCACGGGCTGCATTCAATCTTCCCCACCATCCCATGTTGCGGGTAACTCAGCCAAGATGCTCCTTCGTTGTGATTTATATGTTAATAGATGAGCTCACTTGTTGGTAGGAATTTTCTTATGGATAAACCATCCTACGGAATCCCATTCATCATTCACCTGCCAGGTCATAAGCTTGTTTTTGCATTCACTCCATGTTGACGTTGCTCAGGTGTTTCACTTTCATTAACAAAACAAATCTTCTTTGGATGTAAACAGGTACTTTCTTGCTTCATCATGACACACCAAATGATATTCTGAAAGCACCTTTCTGCGCGTAAATGTGTAACTTCCTCAAGCGAATGCCTCAGAACAGTTGTACAGCCTCTCGTGTTCCTCTCGTATCATAAAACAAACACTCGTTGAATTTTATTAATGAGAGATAACTGTATAATCTGGTACTTAAAACATCATGCAACCTCTGTAATTGAAAAAAGAACATCATAAGAACATTGTTGTGCAATAATATGTTAAAGTGCCTTATAAGTATTCGGATAGATATACGCCTCCATGGCATTATTCCTCGTCAGTGGCTCACAATTCATTCAACCTCAATGCCAGCAAACCATCACACAGCTTTAAATTTTGTTCTTTTCTCCTGATTTGGCCATGGAAAGGTGCTCACAAATACAAATAGTAGGCCCAATAGAGGAAATTTATGGCAATGAAGGACAGGGGGAAAGCCAAGCGGGAGTAGTTGTCAATATGGTGGGGGTTACTAATAAATCCACAGGCCAGCTTTGTAATGTGTGTAGTTCCTGGGATGCGAGTGCCAGCCGGCTCTTTGTTCTTGGGGTCTGCAGTCGTGTGTCCATTTCTGAGGCCGCCGAATTGTATTGCTGGACTCAGCCTGTGCACTTGGTGGAGCTGCAGAGGTTTCATCACTCTCCTTCTGCAATTCCTGATAAGGTATGAAGGCCCCATACACTATACACAACTAGACATATGTGTTGTGTGAGCAATATTCGGTTTTTTTATTTAATTATTAAACTAGGAGTACCTCTGGCTGCGACTTCCCCTCCGCTCCCACCGCTTGGTCATTTATGTGTTGTACTGTCATCCTAACAGTGACTACTCCATCTACATCTCTCTCTCGGTCTCTCTCTCTCTCTCTCTCTCTCTCTCTCTCTCTCTCTCTCTCTCTCTCTCTCTCTCTCTCTCTCTCTCGCACAAACTTTTAACCACTCATCCCAACTTACTCCTACTCAAAAGTGGTGATTTCAGTTGTCATCATGGAACTTGGCTGGGTGTTGGTCTCTCTCTCACCAACCATGGCACTTCAGCAAAGGATTTTATTCCTCAATGGGACTGACTCAATCTGTGAACTTTCCAACTCGGATTTCTCCCAATGGCAAATCCTCCCTTCGAGATTTGGTGATGACAAACTTTCCTGCAAATGTCTCCTGCTCTTCCTCTGCTCAAATTGGTTCATCTGATCATGTGCTTGTGAAAGTAAACATCCCTCTGGCTATTCTCAAAGAGCTACCTAAACACCGACAAGTCTGGCAGTTCACTCAGGCAGAACGGCAGGGACTGCAAGCAGCCATCTCTCTTCAGGACTGGACTCCCATATCGACTGCCCTGACGTTAACTCAGCCTGGGAATCTCTCTCATGCACAGATTCATCCCATCTTCCCATCAATTATCCTACAGTTTTTCCCACCCATGATGCACTGAATATTGTGGTGAGGGCAGTTGCTTTGAAATAATTTCCTTCTTTTCCTGGAAGGCAAATATGACTGAAGGCAATCTCATTGCATTCAAAAAAGTCCACAACAAATGTGTGTCTACTCGCAGGAGAGCCAGAAAACAACATCTGTCCAACCTCAAGATTGAACTTTAAAACTTATCTCCCTCCTCTAAAACATAGTGGTACCTTTTTTAATCTGTCTCTGGAATATGCTCCCCTTCCATCGCTTCCCTCTCGTGAAATGGAATCCATCATCGCAGTTGATATGAAAACCTTTTTTCTCCAATAACCTCATCTCACATCACCAATTTGGTTTCAGACCAGGTCAATCTGCTTTGACTCGCCCAACAATGGATGGAGGCCCTCAATGCTAAACCTGAGATCAGGGCCATCTGGACATATCTTGTGCCTTGATACAGTTTGGCATACTGCCTTACTCTCCAAACTCTCTGACGATGGCATCCAAGGCCAACTCCACACATGTCTGACTGCCTTCCTCCACTCTCATAGCCATGCGGCACTCATCAAAATCCTTTAATCTCCTCTCCCTGTCAAGGCGGGACTGCCCCAAAGCACTGTTCTGGACCCAGTCCTATTCCTGATCTTCATCAATGATTTCTCTGACTCTCTGGAAAATCCTCTTTTTCGACTCGCTGATTACTCCACCGTCTGCCGTGGCATTCCTCATCCTTCAGACAGGCAGGCTGCAGCCACTTCCTTCTCTTCACACCTTGAAAAAAAAAATCACAAATTGGTCAAAACACTTGGATTATGTCTTTCAGTCCTGACAAATCTCACACTCTCACTATCTCTCTCCAAAAGGACTGTCTGGAAAAACCTGCCCCAACCCCATCTACTTTCTTTACATTCCTCTTGAGGAAGTTCAGTCATTCAAACTCCTGGGTCTCACTGTCGGCCATGATTTTTCTTGGGCAAACCACATTTTAAAGTTGGACTCCAAAGCCGGCTGCTGATTGGGCATCCTCCGTCGTACAAAGTCCTTCCTTGGCTCACCTGAACTCCTATCCACAGACAAGGCCTTCATCCGCAGCTTGATGGAGTACTGCTCTCCCCTCTGGGTTGGCTCCCCCGCCTCACATCTTGCTCAGCTTGACACTGTGGAAACCAAGGCCTTCAAGATCATTGGAATCTCCCACGCTGAAGCTGAGTCTCCGGGTCAGCCAATTAGCCATCACAGACAGGTCGGTGGTCTCTCTGTTTTCTACTGCCTACTTTCTAATCTTGCACCTTCTGCTCTTTCTGTGCTGTGTTCCCCCCGGGTTTCAGCAGAGCACACATGGTCCACCATCAACCCCCTTCTGGTGACACGACCTAAATCCAGGATCAATACTCATCTCCACTCATTTGTTCCTCTTTTTCCCCGCCTATGGAACCAACTTCCACATCCTCTTCAATGTCATCCTTTCCTCCAGGTCTTCAAGACACATGTTCACCACCATATCAGATCGTCCGCAATCCAAAACCATGATCTTTTCTGTCCTCGTTAACCCAATCTAAATCCCTCCTTCAAAATTTATAGTTTTCCCTCCTTGGAGTTTCCTTCTGTGTCCATCTTGTCCACCCCTTGCGTGCGTGTTTTGCATCCTGTTTTTGTCTGTTACATCCTGATCCTTTTCAGTGTGCAAGCTCCTCCACGAGCCTCGACTCTGCATTCAAAAAAAGAAAAAGACGTGTGTGTGTGTGTGTGTGTGTGTGTGTGTGTACATACAGCATCACAAAAATAACTCTTCTGACGCTGACATCATGCGCATAAGTATACCAACACAACTCCTCCGAACAGTGATAACCTCCCTGAGATACACGGGTCTTTTAAAGACCAAGTTTTATGCTCACAAGTAAATGAATGCAGAGCTTCCAACCTGGGTTCGCCGTTATGAGCTGTCAGAAATATGAGGGATGTCACAGCAGAGGGTGCGGTCATCAGCGAGTCGAAAAAGAGGATTTTCCAGAGAGTCAGAGAGATCATTGATGAAGATCAGGTTTAGAACTGGACACAGGACACTGCCTCAGGGCACTCTCACTTTAACAGGAAGAGGAGATGAAAGGATTCCGTTGAGTGCCACACGTTGGCTACGAGAGTAGAGGAAGTCAGTAAGCCATGTGCGGAGTTGGCCTTGGATGCCGTGGGCAGAGTTTGGAGAGAAAGGCAGAATGCCCGACAATATCAAAAGCACGAGATATGTCCATAGAGACGGCCCAGATCTCATTTCTGACATCGAAGGCTTCCATCCATTGTTGGGTGAGTCGAAGTATCATGTTCAATGTGGAGTGACTTGGTCTGAAACCAAATTGGTGATATGAGATGAGGTTGTTTGGAGAAAAGGGAGGATTTCATGTCAACTGCAATAATGGATTCCATGACCGTGGCTGATGATTTGAAGTCAGCTAATTGGTCTGTTGTTAAGGGGATCGAATTTTGCACCTTTTTATGTTATGCAGTGATGTTGGCAGATTTCCCAGCAGATGGAGGATGACCTAGCACAAATGACAGGGTGAAAAGGGCACAGAGAGGATGTGTAAGAACAGCAGAGCAGGTTTTAGGACATGTGAACTGAGGCCTTCTGGTCCAGTTGCAGAGTCAGAGTCAAGGGTTGAAAGAACCTTCTCCACCTTCTCAGGTGCAAACAACACAGAGTCCAGAACAGTTGGGTACAACAGGGGAGGATGGGTACTGAGAGTGAGGGGTTGGAGACACAAGATTTGGACGCAAACACAGAATTGAGGCATTCAACCTTCTCGTGAGTGGTGTCAGCTGTGGTGCCATTTTGAAGAGAGAGAAGGGATGGCATGAGAGTATACTCAAGAGACAGACTGAATAAGGCACCACCAGGATTTAGAGAAAGGAGAGAAGTTTGAAAGTTCCATTCTTGATGTTGGACAAATGCTGTTTTCTGGCTCTCCTTGGAGTGGACACACTTGCTGCAACCTTTTTGGAATGCACTGAGATTGCTTTCTGTCGGATTTGCCTTCCAGGAAGAGAAGGTGGCTGCTCGCAGTCCCTACCAAGACGCTTGAGTGAAATTTCAGACTCGTTCTTTTGCAACATTGAGCCACCAAATTATTAATCTCTTTTGATTTCAATTCTCGTGACAACTTTCAAAAATAACCTCATTACCTTTGCTCAACTGTAAACACCGCTGCACAGATTCATTTGACCGTAGACCAGAGCCAAACAATGTCTCTAATGTGATGACGTCAGCTTGATGACTTCATCCAGTTTGGCTCCAGGAAACCTGCTGGACCCTAGTCTTTGAGTTGTTGTATCAAGCTATCTTTTGGGCTGCTTGTTGCAGTGCCATAGGTGGTGTAAATGTTCCAACAAGGCAGGCCTGCCCGCTTCCTCGTGCCCTGAGTGGTGGTGCAAACAAGCCTCATTCTTTGAAATGAGGGCATTGTCATGGTCCCTCGAGACAATGAACCGACTAAAAACCTCAGTAAATTTGTCAGTTTTTCTTTCATCACCTGTGTAAATTTGCACAATCTAAGCAAAGAGGTCAACAGTGCTTGGTCATATTTACGCATGGCTTCTTTTCAAGTCAGTGTGGTGAACATGACTTGTCACACTCTACTTGTTGCGATTGTTGATTTTGAATTCTAATAGAAGGTTTGTTTGAAACCTTTTATTTATTTTCCCATAGCACTGCATCTCAACTAAATTTCATTATTGAAGGACACATTACAAAGGTGTGACGTCTCACCTCTGGGCACACAGCCCAAGACTACCTTTGTGGTGTAAATAATGCTATTTTGGGTTTAGAACATAAAGTTGAGGTCGAGCGACCATTTGTCCCTCATATTCCCGTTTGAGTACTTGCCTCCTGAGTCCTGATTTTTGGATCTCAGGTTAAATCCCCGTAATCAGTGGTGGCTCCAGAAAAGTGGGTGCATTTGCGACCTCTCCTTTCTTTGCACACACACACACACACACACACACACACACACACACACACACACACACACACACACACCTGTGCAAATGTACTTCTCCCAACTCCAACTCTGTAAATCGTCAGATATACTTCGTCAATTTTGCACATAATCTCCAAATTCCTTTTAATTTGTGGTAAAGTATATGAAAGTCTCCTCATGTCCTTATCGTAGATGCGATCGATGTGGTTATTTTAATAAGCCTTGGTTAAGAGAAGGAAGAGAATAGGTACCATTCAAATTGAGACTTCTTCATCGCTTGGTGAAGTACGTGCAGCTGGATCGCGAAAGCACATAGAGTGTCATGTGCACAATATTGGACCGAGTGGAAAAAAAGATAATAAATCACAAAACAAACATGCTGAGTAATAACGTGTAGAACTGGACAATTCGTTCTTTCATTTAGTTTTAGATCTCTGAAATAACCTCGATTGTCAGCTTTGGGCCACAGAATTTCATCACAACTAGGGCTACAATTCCTCCGGGTGTCAAAGCAAAGTGTGTAAACTTGTAGAGTTCGCTCGACCCCATAAACAAAGCAAGAGCAAGGGCTCACCCGTTGGATCTCAAACAGCGTTGGCTGTTGCAGGGTGTAGAAGTGTGCAACAGCGTATTCAACAAGAGCGCCGAAGATGAAGCTGAAACAGATGCCCAGGTATACGTCTATTGCCTTGATGGAGCAGTTGCCAGTGGGCAGCGATGTACGCGATCCCATCATGAGTGTGGTCATTGTCAAGACTGTTGTCATGCCTACTAGGATGGTGGGGAAGGGGCCCGGGGGAAAGAGAGGGCTTGAAATGCACGACCATCACACTGGACCATTTGACAGGCTAAATATCGCCGCCTTCCGGCCATAGTTTGAATGCAACAAAATCAGTGTCAAATTCAAGGTATTGTGAACATGATTACAATATCTCCTTTAGATTAAATTTCCTTTTGCTTTTTGTTGCTGCATGAACAGGCCCCATCACTAGTTGAGTCATGTGTTCCTTTTTGAGGTATTTGTACATCTAGTATTGCCCCATTTTTGTGCTTAAGAGTCTTTAATTGGTGTGGCTTGCTCACATGGTGCTGTAGGCTTCCATATTACTCGTTAAGTGGATTTACACATTGTTGGCATGAGCAGTAACGGGAAAATG
>CM068953.1:9039886-9061796 GCA_035128595.1 Eptatretus atami
GACAGATTGAACGTTCAAACTTTGTTTGAAACTTTAAAATGCTTACCTGCTATGCAGTTTGATCAATACGAAGCCAATTACAGCGTGCGTGTGGCAGAAGATCGGTGAATATTTAAAATGGTGTCGCAAACATAAATCACATTAATTCCGTGTCAAAGTTATAATGAACTGCAGCAAGCTTTAAAACATCAACAGGAAAAGACGAAACAACATTTAATCAATAAAAAACAAAAAAAACACAACCCCAACTCGAGACAATATTGTTTTCCTTATCATTCTGGATACAAATAAATATGTGCGTGCACAAGTTTCCGTCGTGGGACATATTTTTTGACAAGATGCATGCCTGTACAAACGCAAACAATCATTGCATCCGAAATTTTTTTAATTTTTTTTTTATTATTTTCACATGGCACGAACATTTCAATCGAATACAAATTGGGTGTCTCGACGTCCGTGCAAATGACATGCCAAGCTGGAGACGCAAGGATATGCTGAATAGGAAGGGAAATTGTGATGAATTTTGTGGTGCAATGCATGGTTTTCCAAAAGCAGACCCTTTTATAATGACTGGATGTGCTGCAGAATCGACCAAACATTGTGTCTCGATTGTATTGTTGTACTTCACGCTCAAATCAGCATGCAATTAATTAAAATAGTGATGAACCTTTCTGGGATGTGTTATTTTTAAAAAAATTATTTAAAATTTCATCCATTAATCTTTTTCGTTAAGAGTACGTCAGGTTCTTAACTTGGATGATTGTTGTAAAATCTTCAGGTTTTTAAACCGCACTTTACCGTTTCACGGAAAAAGAAAAGTGGAAATGTGAAGAGTGGGATGAGAATACGGGGGAAGGAGAGAGAGGGGAAGAGTCACGGGGACTTGATAAGAGTGAATGGAACTTATTCAGAAAAATAAAAGAAAAGAAAATTCCACAAAAGTTTTATTTTCATAAAAATGAGAGCAAATGTTCCGATTGCATTAATTCCCCCTCGTGCCAGTTGAGTGCAACATTGAAGTGTGAGATTATGCTTTTGCTGAAACGTTGATTTTGTATTTGCAGTTTTAAGGTGTTGCATGATGTATAAAGAAAATGTAATTGCACAAGCATTGGACTCTCTGGGCCATCAGAGCTAGTGCCCAATGTCCAATTTCCAACCTTTTAAGGTCAGAACCTCTTTGAATGTCCTGGAGGATCTATAACAACTAATGCTACCGTGCCAAACCAGCCATTTAAATTGTCACAGTGGCAAACTGCTATTGGCAGGCTCTCCACCAAAGTAGCACTTTGAATGTCAATTGTAAATCAACATGACTTGGAAGCTTAAGCAATGATATACAAACGGATTAAAGAAAAAGAATATGGAAATAAAAATGACAAATAACAAATATTTTACATGTACTTTGAAAGGAAGTCAAGGGGCTTCCAACAAAAAGTGAAACTAGATCCACTTCGCTAATTTGAGCAATAAGCAAGAGCAGGCGCCGTTTCCGGCAGCGTTTCAACGGATTCACAGCGCGCTTCCTCGGCAAATAGACCCCCGAGCCTCGCACGTGCCCGGTTTTTATTTGCGATACGATCGCTCATGTTTTTATTTTTTTTTTTGCAAAACTCAAGGAAATAAACGTCAAATCAAATCGTTGATGGGCTACTCTGCTCTCTTTTTGTTTTAACTTGCATGGGATCTGGTGTTTTAAGTTTTGTTGTTTTTGTGTTCCAGGCACAACATGGCTTGTCTCGTGTCCATGTTGGACGTGATGAGGTGTTGGTTGTATGAGTGTTGGGGTTCCCCTTGGGTGTTGTACACATGCGAATGTGGTGTTTGGGATTGAGTCTTGTTTGTTGCTCACCTTATCCAGCCCTTTGCACCACCAAGTTTTCACCATTTGCATCAGAGGTGTGTATTGTGTGGGTATATCCACAGTCTCCCCAGTTAGACCACCCTCTCGGCTCTTCACATGACATGCTTCCAGTATCAACCTGTGTCGTTTGTTAATTGCATCAGCTTTTGACGATTCTACACCATCCATGTCCAGCTGCCAAGGTCCGTGCGACACTGCGTTTGTGAGAAATTTGGTTGCAGCTAGCCATTAAAATGTCATCTGATTAAAAAAACAGACACGTGCCGAGGCTCGGGTCTGTTGGCCTGAGGAAGCCTGCTGTGAAGCTGGCGAAATGTCACCTAAGACTGGGTCTGCTGTTGCTTATTGCTCAAATTAGCAGAGTAGACCTAGTTTGCTTTTGGTTAGAAGTGCCTTCTTCTTCTTTCAAAATATATAATCCCAACCACCCCAATCTTGTGCCATATAATATTGTTACGTGGCTGGGGGAGGGATCCATAGCTAAGATGTGGTAAGTGTCGTGTGGTCCATGTGTTTCGAGTTTGTTAGATTGCCAATTAACAGGGATTTGTCAGGGTAAGTCATTTGTTGCACATGTTGCTGAGAAGACTGCGTATGTAATTTATTGACAGGGTAGACAGGTTAATTAATATGTATGGAAAAACATCTTGTAGGTGGGGAGGTGAGGACTTCCCATCGCAGAGGCACATAGGCCGATTACGATCTCTCCGGCCATGTGTGTGCCAGCCATGGTGGCGCAGTGGGTCCCGGTGTATCGGTTTCGATGTCCATCGACACGTAAAATTTCAACTTTCTACATCGCCGGAAGGTAACGGTCTTTAACATCAGTCAGTGGTTAGAATGAGCTTTATACATTAGATGTATCAGCACCGGGCGTAGTGGCGTGCGCCTGTAATCCAGCTCTCGAGGGTTGGGTTGGAGGATCGCTTGAGGACGGGAGCTCTGTGCTGGGCCACGCTATGAGAGGGTGTAGGGCAGCCCGGAATCATGGCGAAACCAAATCCTTATCCCTGTGTCGTAAGAGGCGACCAGGGTTGCGTCAGGAAGGGCATCCGGCGTAAAACCTATGCCAAATCAGTATGCGGATCATAACGGATGATCCGCTGTGGCGACCCCTAACAGGAGCAGCCGAAAGACGAACAACAACAACATTAGATGTATCAGTATGAGCTTATATGAGTGACAAAAGACTCTCCATGATTGTATAAAGCTCTACAGATCATTCTTGCTCTTCACATTCTCCACCTGGAGACTCATGATGTTGGAATCTTTCACGGGCTGCATCCAATCTTCCCCACCATCCCATGTCTGGGGTAACTCAGCCAAGATGCTCCTTCGTTGTGATTTATATGTTATATGATGAGCTCACTTGTTGGTAGGAATTTTCTTATGGATAAACCATCCTACGGAATCCCATTCATCATTCACCTGCCAGGTCATAAGCTTGTTTTTGCATTCACTCCATGTTGACGTTGCTCAGGTGTTTCACTTTCATTAACAAAACAAATCTTCTTTGGATGTAAACAGGTACTTTCTTGCTTCATCATGACACACCAAATGATATTCTGAAAGCACCTTTCTGCGCATATATGTGTAACTTCCTCAAGCGAATGCCTCAGAACAGTTGTGCAGCTCTCCGTGTTCCTCCTCGTATCATAAAACAAACACTCATTGAATTTTATTAATGAGAGATAACTGTATAATCTGGTACTTAAAACATCATGCAACCTTCTGTAATTGAAAAAAGAACATCATAAGAACATTGTTGTGCAATAATATGTTAAAGTGCCTTATAAGTATTCGGATAGATATACGCCTCCATGGCATTATTCCTCGTCAGTGGCTCACACACATTCAACCTCAATGCCAGCAAACCATCACACAGCTTTAAATTTTGTTCTTTTCTCCTGATTTGGCCATGGAAAGGTGCTCACAAATACAAATAGTAGGCCCAATAGAGGAAATTTATGGCAATGAAGGACAGGGGGAAAGCCAAGCGGAGTAGTTGTCAAATATGGTGGGGGTTACTAATAAATCCACACGGCCAGCTTTGTAATGTGTGTAGTTCCTGGGATGCGAGTGCCAGCCGGCTCTTTGTTCTTGGGGTCTGCAGTCGTGTGTCCATTTCTCTGAGGCCGCTGCTTGTGTTGCTGGACTAAGCCTGTGCACTTTGGTGAGCTGCAGAGGTTTCATCCCTCTCCTTCTGCAATTCCTGATGAAGGTATGAAGGCCCCATACACTATACAACATAGACATATGTGTTGGTGTGAGCAATATTTAGGTTTTTTAAATTTAATTATTAAACCAGGAGTACCTCTGGCTGCGATCCCCTCCGCTCCCCGCTGTGTCATTTTGTGTTGTACTGTCATCCTAACAGTGACACTCATCTACCATCTCTCTTCTTCTCTCTCTATCTCTCTCTCTCTCTCTCTCTCTCTCTCGTCTCTCTCTCTCTCTCTCTCTCTCTTCTCTCTTCTCTCTCTCTCTCTCTCCTCTCTCTCTCCTCTTCCATCTCTCTTCCAAACTTTAAACCACTCATCCAACTTACTCCTACTCAAAAGTGGTGATTTCAGTTGTCATCATGGAACTTGGCTGGGTGTTGGTCTCTCTCTCACCAACCATGGCACTTCAGCAAAGGATTTTATATTCCTCAATGGGACTGACTCAATCTGTGAACTTTCCAACTCGGATTTCTCCCAATGGCAAATCCTCCTTCGAGATTTGGTGATGACAAACTTTCCTGCAAAGTCTCCTGCTCTTCCTCTGCTCAAATTGGTTCATCTGATCATGTGCTTGTGAAAGTAAACATCCCTCTGGCTATTCTCAAAGAGCTACCTAAACACCGACAAGTCTGGCAGTTCACTCAGGCAGAACGGCAGGGACTGCAAGCAGCCATCTCTCTTCAGGATGGACTCCCATATCGACTGCCCTGACGTTAACTCAGCCTGGGTTCTCTCTCTCATGCACAGATTCATCCATCTTCCCATCAATTATCCTACAGTTTTTCCACCCATGATGCACTGAATCTTGTGGTGAGGGCAGTTGCTTTGAAATAATTTCCTTCTTTTCCTGGAAGGCAATATGACTGAAGGCAATCTCATTGCATTCAAAAAAAGTCCACAACAAATGTGTGTCTACTCGCAGGAGAGCCAGAAAACAACATCTGTCCAACCTCAAGATTGAACTTTAAAACTTCTCCCTCCTCTAAAACATAGTGGTACCTTTTTAAATCTATCTCTGGAATATGCTCCCCTTCCATCGCTTCCCTCTCGTGAAATGGAATCCCATCACGTTGATATGAAAACCTTTTTCTCCAATAACCTCATCTCACATCACCAATTTGGTTTCAGACCAGGTCAATCTGCTTTGACTCGCCCAACAATGGATGGAGGCCCTCAATGCTAAACCTGAGATCAGGGCCATCTGGACATATCTTGTGCCTTGATACAGTTTGGCGTACTGCCTTACTCTCCAAACTCTCTGACGATGGCATCCAAGGCCAACTCCACACATGTCTGACTGCCTTCCTCCACTCTCATAGCCATGCGGCACATCATCAAAATCCTTTAATCTCCTCTCCCTGTCAAGGCTGGAATGCCCCAAAGCACTGTTCTGGACCCAGTCCTATTCCTGATCTTCATCAATGATTTCTCTGACTCTCTGGAAAATCCTCTTTTTTCGACTCGCTGATTACTCCACCTCTGCCGTGGCATTCCTCATCCTTCAGACAGGCAGGCTGCAGCCACTTCCTTCTCTTCACACCTTGAAAAAAAAATCACAAATTGGTCAAACACTTGGATTATGTCTTTCAGTCCTGACAAATCTCACACTCTCACTATCTCTCTCCAAAAGGACCGTCTGGAAAAACCTGCCCCAACCCCATCTACTTTCTTTACATTCCTCTTGAGGAAGTTCAGTCATTCAAACTCCTGGGTCTCACTGTCGGCCATGATTTTCTTGGGCAAACCACATTTTAAAGTTGGACTCCAAAGCCGGCTGCTGATTGGGCATCCTCCATCGTACAAAGTCCTTCCTTGGCTCACCTGAACTCCTATCCACAGACAAGGCCTTCATCCGCAGCTTGATGGAGTACTGCTCTCCCCTCTGGGTTGGCTCCCCCGCCTCACATCTTGCTCAGCTTGACACTGTGGAAACCAAGGCCTTCAAGATCATTGGAATCTCCCACGCTGAAGCTGAGTCTCCGGGTAAGCCAATTAGCCATCACAGACAGGTCGGTGGTCTCTCTGTTTTCTACTGCCTACTTTCTAATCTTGCACCTTCTGCTCTTTCTGTGCTGTGTTCCCCCCGAGTTTCAGCAGAGCACACATGGTCCACATCAACCCCCTTCTGGTGACACGACCTAAATCCAGGATCAATACTCATCTCCACTCATTTGTTTCTCTTTTTCCCCGCCTGTGGACCACTTCCACATCCTCTTCAATGTCATCCTTTCCTCCAGGTCTTCAAGACACATGTTCACCACCATATCAGATCGTCCGCAATCCAAACACATGATCTTTTCTGTCCTCATTAACCAATCTAAATCCTCCTTCAAAATTTATAGTTTTCCCTCCTTGGAGTTTCCTTCTGTGTCCATCTTGTCACCCTTGCATGCGTGTTTTGCATCCTGTTTTTGTCTGTTACATCCTGACCTTTTCAGTGTGCAAGCTCCTCCACGAGCCTCGACTCTGCATTCAAAAAAGAGAAAAACGTGTGTGTGTGTGTGTGTGTGTGTGTGTGTGTGTGTGTGTGTGTGTCTTTCTTTCTGTCCTCTAACCCAATCTAAATCCCTCCTTCAAATTTATAGTTTCCCTCCTTGGAGTTTCCTTCTGTGTCCATCTTGTCCACCCTTGCATGCGTGTTTTGCATCCTGTTTTTGTCTGTTACATCCTGATCCTTTTCAGTGTGCAAGCTCCTCCACGAGCCTCGACTCTGCATTCAAAAAAAGAAAAACGTGTGTGTGTGTGTGTGTGTGTGTGTGTGTGTGTGTGTGTGTGTGTGTGTGTGTGTGTGTGTGTGTGTACATACAGCATCACAAAAATAACTTTCTGACGCTGACATCATGCGCAATAAGTATACCAACACAACTCCTCCGAACAGTGATAACCTCCCTGAGATACACGGGTCTTTTAAAGACAAGTTTTATGCTCACAAGTAAATGAATGCAGAGCTTCCAACCTGGGTTCGCCGTTATGAGCTGTCAGAAATTGAGGGATGTCACAGCAGAGGGTGCGGTCATCAGCGAGTCGAAAAGAGGATTTTCCAGAGAGTCAGAGAGATCATTGATGAAGATCAGGTTTAGAACTGGACACAGGACACTGCCTCAGGGCACTCTCACTTTAACAGGAAGAGGAGATGAAAGGATTCCGTTGAGTGCCACACGTTGGCTACGAGAGTAGAGGAAGTCAGTAAGCCATGTGTGGAGTTGGCCTTGGATGCCGTGGGCAGAGTTTGGAGAGAAAGGCAGAATGCCCGACAATATCAAAAGCACGAGATATGTCCATAGAGACGGCCCGATCTCATTTCTGACATTGAAGGCTTCCATCCATTGTTGGGTGAGTCGAAGTATCATGTTCATGGGTGACTTGGTCTGAAACCAATTGGTGATATGAGATGAGGTTGTTTGGAGAAAAGGGGGATTTCATGTCAACTGCAATAATGGATTCCATGAGCTGGCTGATGATTTGAAGTCAGCTAATTGGTCTGTTGTTAAGGGTTCGAATTTTGCACCTTTTTATGTTATGCAGTGATTTGGCAGATTTCCAGCAGATGGAGATGACCTAGCACAAATGACAGGGTGAAAAGGGCACAGAGAGGATATGTAAGAAACAGCAGAGCAGGTTTTAGGACATGTGAACTGAGGCCTTCTGGTCCAGTTGCAGAGTCAGAGTCAAGGGTTGAAAGAACCTTCTCCACCTTCTCAGGTGCAAACAACACAGAGTCCAGAACATTGGGTACAACAGGGGAGGATGGGTACTGAGAGTGAGGGGTTGAGGACACAAGATTTGGACGCAAACACAGAATTGAGGCATTCACCCTTCTCGTGAGTGGTGTCAGCTGTGGTAGGTGCCATTTTGAAGAGAGAGAAGGGATGGCATGAGAGTATACTCAAGAGACAGACTGAACAAGCACCACCAGGATTTAGAGGAAGGAGAGAAGTTTGAAAGTTCCATTCTTGATGTTGGACAAATGCTGTTTCTGGCTCTCTGGAATGGACACACTTGCTGCAACCTTTTTGGAATGCACTGAGATTGCTTTCAGTCGGATTTGCCTTCCAGGAAGAGAAGGTGGCTGCTCGCAGTCCCTACCAAGACGCTTGAGTGAAATTTCAGACATCGTTCTTTTGCAACATTGAGCCACCAAATTATTAATCTCTTTTGATTTCAATTCTCGTGACACATTTTCAAAAATAACCTCATTACCTTGCTCAACTGTAAACACCGCTGCACAGATTCATTTGACCGTAGACCAGAGCCAAACAATGTCTCTAATGTGATGACGTCAGCTTGATGACTTCATCCAGTTTGGCTCCAGGAAACCTGCCGGACCTAGTCTTTGAGTTGTTGTATCAAGCTATCTTTTGGGCTGCTTGTTGCAGTGCCACGAGTGTGTAAATGTTACAACAAGGCAGGCTGCCGCTTCCTCGTGCCCTGAGTGGTGGTGCAAACAAGCCTCATTCTTTGAAATGAGGCATTGTCATGGTCCCTCGAGACAATGAACCGACTAAAAACCTCAGTAAATTTGTCATTTTTCTTTCATCACCTGTGTAAATTTGCACAATCTAAGCAAAGAGGTCAACAGTGCTTGGTCATATTTACGCTGCGGCTTCTTTTCAAGTCAGTGTGGTGAGCATGACTTGTCACATCTCACTTGTTGCGATTGTGATTTTGAATTCTAATAGAAGTTTTTTTGAAACTTTTATTTATTTTCCCATAGCACTGCATCTCAACTAAATTTCATTATTGAAGGTCACATTACAAAGGTGTGACGTCTCACCTCTGGGCACACAGCCCAAGACTACTTTGTGGTGTAATAATGCTATTTTGGGTTTAGTACAACAAACATAAAGTTGAGGTCGAGCGACCATTTGTCCCTCATATTCCGTTTGAGTACTTGCCTCCTGAGTCCTGATTTTTGGATCTCAGGTTAAATCCCCGTAATCAGTGGCGGCTCCAGAAAAGTGGGTGCATTGCGACCCTCTCCTTTCTCTTGCACCACACACACACACACACACACACCACACACACACACACACACACACACACCACACACACCTGTGCAAATGTGACTTTCCTCCCAACTCCAACCTCTGTGAATCCACCTGCGTCAGATATACTTCGTCAATTTTGCACATAATCTCCAAATTCCTTTTAATTTGTGGTAAAGTATGAAAGTCTCCTCATGTCCTTATCGGAGATGCGATCGATGTGGTTATTTTAATAAGCCTTGGTTAAGAGAAGGAAGAGAATAGGTACCATTCAAATTGAGACTTCTTCATCGCTTGGTGAAGTACGTGCAGCTGGATCGCGAAAGCACATAGAGTGTCATGTGCACAATATTGGACCGAGTGGAAAAAAAGATAATAAATCACAAAAACAACATGCTGAGTAATAACGTGTAGAACTGGACAATTCGTTCTTTCATTTAGTTTTAGATCTCTGAAATAACCTCGATTGTCAGCTTTGGGCCACAGAATTTCATCACAACTAGGGCTACAATTCCTCCGGGTGTCAAAGCAAAGTGTGTAACTTGTAGAGTTCGCGTCGACCCCATAAAAAACAAAGCAAGAGCAAGGGCTCACCCGTTGGATCTCAAACAGCGTTGGCTGTTGCAGGGTGTAGAAGTGTGCAACAGCGTATTCAACAAGAGCGCCGAAGATGAAGCTGAAACAGATGCCCAGGTATATCGTCTATTGCCTTGATGGAGCAGTTGCCAGGCAGCGATGTACGCGATCCCATCATGAGTGTGGTCATTGTCAAGACTGTTGTCATGCCTACTAGGATGGTGGGGAAGGGGCCCGGGGGGAAGAGAGGGCTTGAAACGACGACCATCACACTGGACCATTTGACAGGCATAATATCGCCGCCTTCCGGCCATAGTTTGAATGCAACAAAATCAGTGTCAAATTCAAGGTATTGTGAACATGATTACAATATCTCCTTTAGATTAATTTTCCTTTTGCTTTTTGTTGCTACATGAACAGCCCCATCACTAGTTGAGTCATGTGTTCCTTTTTGAGGTATTTGTACATCTAGTTGCCCCATTTTTGTGCTTAAGAGTCTTTAATTGGTGTGGCTTGCTCACATGGTGCTGTTAGGCTTCCATATTACTCGTTAAGTGATTAAACACTTGTTGGCAATGCAGTAACGGAAAATGTTCGCAAATTCCACAAATTGCAAATGGAATGTGTGATATTCAGATCTTTCCTCCTCCACCCTTCCTTTTATCCACTGGAAGGAGATGAATTATTATATTATTATTATTATTCCATCAGAACGGATGGCAGCAGCTGCTGTGGATGGGCCTTAAATTATTCCAATCCATTCCCAAACTTTGTTTCATTGCAGGAAGAATCTGAGTCAACCCTTTAAAGAATGGATGAGTTCCAATGATGTCACTTCCTTGTGAGTCTTTGCCCTGCAGGTTTGACGTCACGAATACTCGTAATTCGCGAACTGCATGGGCTCCCACATCACCCCCCCCCCCCAATGTTAAGTCACAAATCCCTCCTCTCAATTGTGTGAAGCATTTATCAGTGTAACTCTTCATTATAACCCTCCTCTGTGACCCATTGGAGGAAGTCATCTATTAATCATGTACGAATGGGATAGGGAGAAAGAGGTTCCGGGAGGGGGGTCGATTGGAGGGAGAAAGGAGGAGTCAGTAGTTTTGTGTTGTAATTCCACAATGTTCATGCTACAAATGGACACATGATACCCTGGACGTGCATTTCTCAAAGCGTGACAAATACATCAATTATTGCCATTCGATTCTGGAGTCGTAAAAATGGAAGAAATTTGTAATATTTCAGGAAAATCATTTGAGAACTCATTTTTCAATTAAAAAAAAAAAAAATCTATCAACAAGCTAATTGTGCTGAAAGTGATGTATCGCAGCCAATCGTGGATCAGACGTGGCTCTCTCAACTTGTTTAATATCTGGGAAACATGAACTGAATATACATTTGGATAATGGTGTACATTGTATTTCTATTTTATGAAAAGGATGAAAAGTGAAAGATTCATATATGATCATGTTTAGTATTCTCAGTTTGTTAAAATTCGATTTGTGGTTCACTTTAAGGTTACATTAGCAGCAATGAGGAGAAGCAATGTCACATGTGGTTTGTTTGCCACGCAGAAAGTAAATGTAGTAAAGCAGAGATAATGGGGAGCACAGGAGAGGTCACACACACACACACACACACACACACACCAATGCAGATGCGAGCAGGTACGGAGGACTGGCTGATCCAGAATGAAATCCAAGAGAGAACGACCAGGAGAATAGAAGGGATGTAGGTCTCCAGGATGAAGTACAGGACGTTTCTTTGCAGCTCAAAAAACACCACCAACTTCGGGTAATGACCTTCGGGGGCAATCGGGGTCAGACGAGTGGAAAACAAGTTTGAAAAGCCTTCTCATCGTGAATTGTCTCACAAACATTACAAGATCAATTCGTCATTTTAAACTACATGTAAGGCGGGGCAATATCCTGTATGATAATCTGCTTATTACCTCCACCACCGAAGGTGAAGGAGGTTATGTTTTCACCCCTTTCTGTCTGTTTATCTGTTTGTGTACAGGATATCTCAAAAAGTTGGGGACGGATCCGGATGAAATTTTCTGGACAGGTTCGGTGTGCGACAAGGACGAGGTAATTCGATTTTGGTGAAGATCTGGATATATAGCACGATATATCAAAGAGATGTTGATGGATTTGGATGAAATTTGGTGGGCATGTTGGGTCTGTTGGAAGGACGAATTGATTCGATTTTGGTGAAGATCCAAATCCTGATGTGGATATGAGAATTATTTAATTTTTTTAAAGTGATTCTTCACCATTGAGAGATTGGGCCAACAACGATATGGTACTGTACAGCATGATATTTCAAAAATGTATTGGGCCCGATATGTTCTCGTGGATCAGGCATTGTATGGCAGGGGTATGTGCTCTAGCGAGTGCCCTTCTAGTTATATTTGTTTCTCTGTCTGTCTTTCCGACGATTTTCTCTTAAACAACTCGACCAGGGACCATAAACCCATCTACTATACTAAAAAAATCGAATCTGTTGTGTATGTATGTATGTGTGTGTGTTTGTTCGTCCTTTATTGGCGCGAACCGTTGGATGGAATGAGATGAAACTTGGCATGAGTGATCCTTGGGTCATGAGAACGGACATGGGGGGTCAAGTTCAAGGTCAAAGGTCAAGGGGTCAAGGTCACCGGGTAACTTCAAATTTCCAATTTCATCCGATCGAGACAGGACCAACGCCATTCGACAGATAATCAAATATTAAACTTGACACAGTTGATTGACGACATTCACTTCCGACTTCCGGTTTTGAGTTATGACGTCTAAATTGACTAAAACGTCAATTTTTCATGTTTGTTTGTCCTTTATAGACGGCCAAACCGTTGGATAGAATGACATGAAATTTGCATATGTGATCCTGGGAACGGACATAAGGGGATCAAGGTCAAGGTCAAGGTCAAAGGTCGGGGTCAAGGTCACCGGATAACGTCAATTTCTCAATTTCATCCGATCGAGACGGGACAACGCCATTCAACAGATAACTGTACCCGCCCATGGCGGGTACTTTGTAGTGTCATTATAAAGGTCTTCATCCGAGGAGTTCCGGTTGCATGTTTTTTTGTTGTTGTTGGTCGTTTCTCCATTTCTGGGTTTCAGGAGGAGAGGGAGTTCTCCCAGAATCATAACCTCCACCTCCTATTTTTTGGAAAAGATCATGATCATGAACCAAAGTGTGAAACTTCGTTCTAAAGCTCGGGTTCCAAGGGCTCTTTTCAAAATCTTCACTGAACCTGTGACAGCCTCCACTTGTAGCTCGTTTGGAGTGATATTCCCAGGAATGATTTTCAATTACTCAGAGAGGGTTTTCTACACCATTCCTGGAGCTCCGACTTTCACTGGTACAATTTCAGCTTTCTTCAATTTCCACATCCTCTTGACCTCATTTTTCAGATCCTGGTATTTGGTCATTTTCCTGATTTCTGTTTCATTTCGTCCAAAGTCACTGGGAACTGAAACCTTAATCAACAATGCTGACTTTTCCTTTTTGTGTTTGAGCACCATGCTTTGTTTGTGATGTCCATACTTGATGGGATCATCTTGTCATATGTGAGCATTGTATATTCATTTTCAAGCATCGGATTTGGTTTTTGTTTCCATCATTGTTAAGGGACCGAGATGTTGAAATGTATCCAGATGTGCCAGTGGATTACTCTGCAGACGCTGTCATGTCATTCTGTGTACAGCTGTTCCTACATGAGTTTTTTAAATCCCAAAAGGTGGTGACGACTGGTACTTTCTGTTTCTTCCCAACAAAACCTGCATTTGTCCGTTTGACTCAATCCCACCATTTTCATCAAGGCATTATTGTCGTGTCCTTGGTCTTGGACATTGGTGACTCGTTTTCCATCCCAACTAATTTGACCTCTTCTTAGCCATTCCAGGGAGCCTTGCTTGTCGATCCCTATCCTGTCAAGGTCTTTTTTTTTTTATCTTCCTGCTCTTTTGTTGTTTTTTCTTCCATTCTGAATGACCTTACATGTTTGTGTTTTTTTTTATCATTGCATTTTTTCTTTGTTGCATTTTCCATAAATCCTAACCACGATTTTTACTGAAGAATTGTGAGATGACGGAATCTCATGAGATTGTGAATTGAAACATGCTTTTTTTAGTTTAAAAAAAATAATTAACATTGTTCTTAACGAACGGGAACAGGAACAACGCAATCATGTTGTCATCATTCAGGAATTTGCCTTCATTCTCCTGTCGTTTTAGATGATCATTTGTGCCGAATTCAATTCACATGTTTAATGCTAACATGTAAAGGATGTGACACACCCTTTTTGAATTTACGTAAATGTATGCATTTACGTTTATATCATCATATTGAGTCCAATGTTACATCTACCTTGAAAAAAGATGGTGGAGAGGGAGGAGAAGTTAAATTAGTGTTATTGTGTACTCATAATAAGGAAATGACCCTTTGAGTCTTGCTTTTTAAAATTCCACATAGAAACCTTGAAATACAGTACAATGACCATTGTCTAACTTTTAGATATTCATATCAACGAAATAATAAGGCAAATATTTTCTGGGAATTTCCTGGAATCATAAAATGTTGATAAAACATGTAATGAATGGAACTGGAATCATTGTTTGTTTTCCTTATTTGCATTATATCGTGCGTTAGAAAAATGATGCGTTATCCCAAGTACAAAACGTAATCTTGTTTAATTATCCACAATTTTGTCGTCATGGAGAACGCATTGTCGTGCCAGCACAATGACGTGGTCAGTCCATCAGAGGGAGTTGTGTATGGCCATTAGGAGTGAAGCATCATAGTTGGGAACTGGAAAGGCACTCAGCAGAGCGCAAACTAAACAGTTCACATTTTGTATCCCACTGATGAGCCACATCTGCATCTGGACCACAACTAAAGTCTAATTGCCTTGTTCTTGTCATCTACCCGACTCATCCATCCAGTTTTGTCATAATTAGTCCACAACGTTTTGATATATCGTGCGATATGTAAACACTGATGAGCCAAAACATTATGACCACTGGCAGGTGAAGTGAATAACATTGATTATCTTGTTACCATGGTACCTGTCAAGGGGTGGGATATACTAGGCAGCAAGTGAACAGTCAGTTCTTGAAGTTGACGTGTTGGATGCAGGAGAAATGGGCAGGAGTAAAGACCTGAGCAACTTTGACAAGACCCAAATTGTTATGGCCAGACGACTGGGTCAGAGCATCTCTGAAACGGCAAGGCTTGTGGGGTGCTTCCGGTCAGCAGTGGTGAGTACCTACCGACAGTGGTCCGAGGAGGGACAAACCACAAACCGGCGACAGGGTGTTGAGCGCCCAAGGCTCATCGATGCGCGAAGGAAACGAAGGATATCCTGTCTGGTCCGAACTGACAGAAGGTCTACTGTGGCACAAGTCACAGAAAATTTTAATGGTGGTCACTGGAGGAATGTGTCACAATTCACAGTGCATCGCACCCTGCTGCGTATGGGGCTGTGTAGCCGCAGACCAGTCAGAATGCCCATGATGACCCCTGTCCACCACCGAAAGCGCCTACAATGGACACGCGAGCGACGGAACTGGACCTTGGAGCAGTGGAAGAAGGTCGCCTGGTCCGATGAGTCCCGTTTTCTTTTAGATCAGGTGGATGGCCGTGTACATGTGCGCCATTTACCAGGGGAAGTGATGGCACCAGGATGCACTGTGGGAAGACGACAAGCCGGTGGAGGGAGTGTGATGCTCTGAGCAATGTTCTGCTGGGAAAACCTGGGTCCAGCTATTCATGTGGACATCAATTTGACACGTGTCACCTACCGAAACATCGTTGCAGACCAGGTACACCCCTTCATCGCATGGTTATTCCCTGATGGCAGTGGCCTCTTTCAGCAGGATAATGCGCCCTGCCACACTGCCACATTGTTCGGGAATGGTTTGAGGACATGATGAAGTGTTCACGGTGTTGCCTGGCCTCCAAATTCTCCACATCTCAATCCGATTGAGCATCTGTGGATGTTGCTAACCGACAAGTCGATCCACGGCGGCTCACCTCGCAACTTACGAGGACTGAAGGATCTGCTGCGAATGTTTTGGTGCCAGATACCACAGGACACCTTCAGGGGTCGTTTGTAGAGTCCATGCCCTCGGCGGTCGGCGCTGTTTTGGCGGCACACGGAGGACCAAAGCATTTTAGGCAGGTGGTCATAAATGTTTTGGCTCATCAGTGTATGTCCATGCTGCTTGATCTCTTAATGGTGAAGAATCGCTTCAAAAGTAATTTTTTTTAAATTGTTGTGTCTGGATCCAGATTAAGATCTTAAACAAAAATCGAATCATTTTGTCCTCATCACACACCCGACCTGTCCACCATGTTTTGTCTGAATCAGTCGATAACTTTTTGAGATATATCCTCCTCACAGACGGACAGACACAGGGGTGAAAACACAAACTCTATCCACCTTCGGTGGCAGAGCTAATAAACATTGTATTGGCAGGGGATGTATGAACCATTTTACAAACGATCAGAATCGAACTCCTCGCCCGTCCTTCAAAACAGGCTTATTTGTGCTGAGAATGTTGAATGAGTGGAACTTCAACCTCAATGGTGTTGTATATGGTCTGCAGTCTTCGGGCCGAAGAAGTCACATCACATTGCATTGGCTTCTAGAGTGTGTTTGCTTGTTGATTTACATCTGCACCAAGTCACTTGATACATTTTTATTAATTATGGTTCACGAGCGCCAGCCAGAGTGACCACTATATTCGGTATGTCTGTTGGGTAGTCGATCTAGTCGAAAAAAAAATTCTCAAAATTTTTTTTTTGTCTACCCTTATTATCAGTATTTCCGTCGATATGTTTGTCTGCCTGTCTGTCCCTCTGTTCGGTCCAGTGCTCCGTTAATACAATGGCGATTTCGATGAAACTTGGTTGGTAGGTTCATACCATGACCAGTTGTGTGCAAATGAGAACCGTTGCTTGGACACCACCGTTGCCTAGCAACGGGACTTTGAAATTTTGAAAAATCATAAAAAATTATTTTTTAGAAAATCAAAAATCGGCCCACGAGCGACTGTGGGCAGTACATTCAGCCATATTGTCAAAAATTTCCAGCCGAATCCTATGAAACTGTCGGAGAAGATAGACTTTGAATGAACCCTGGTCGAAAACAATAAAAAAACGAAGTTCGTTATATCTCAGGAGCAATGAGTCAGATATACATGAAACTGTATGGTAGGTTAATGGTATGTCCAAGTTATGTGTGAGAAAGAACCGTTGTTATGGACCCCTCCGTTGCCTAGCAACGGCCGAAAAACTTCTAAATGTGGGGTATTATAACGAAAAAACAATCTGCAGCATTAACTCTTGAAGCTAGAATCATGAATTTTCTTGTGCTTAATCCTCAGGTCATTGCCCATCGAACGGGCCCATCGCGTCAGGTTCTATTGGGTAGTCGACTACCCATGTCCGCCTACCGGCTTGTCTGTCTGTCTGTCCCTCTGTTCGGTCCAGTGCTCCGTTAATACAATGGCGATTTCGATGAAACTTGGTTGGTAGGTTCATACCATGATCTAGTTGTGTGCAAATGAGAAACCGTTGCTATGGACACCACGTTGCCTAGCAACGGACTTTGAAATTTTTGAAAAATCATAAAAAAAATTATTTTTTAGAAAATCAAAAATCGGCCCACGAGCGACTGTGGCAGTACATTCAGCCATATTGTCAAAAATTTCCAGCCGAATCCTATGAAAACTGTCGGAGAAGATAGACTTATAACCCTGGTCGAAAAACATAAAAAAAACGAAGTTCGTTATATCTCAGAGACAATGAGTCAGATATACATGAAACTGGTATGGTAGGTTAATGGTATGTCCAAGTTATGTGTGAGAAAGAACCGTTGTTATGGACCCTCCGTTGCCTAGCAACGGCCGAAAACTTCTAAATGTGGGGGTATTATAACGAAAAAAACAATCTGCAGCATTAACTCTTGAAGCTAGAATCATGAATTTTCTTGTGCTTAATCTCAGGTCATTGCCATCGAACGGGCCCATCGCGTCAGGTTCTATTGGTAGTCGACTACCCATGTCCCGCTACCGCTTGTCTGTCTGTCTGTCTGTCCCTCTGTTCGGTCCAGTGCTCCGTTAATACAATGGCGATTTCGATGAAACTTGGTTGGTAGGTTCATACCATGATCTAGTTGTGTGCAATGAGAACCGTTGTATGGACACCACCGTTGCCTAGCAACGGAACTTTGAAATTTTTGAAAAATCATAAAAACATTTATTTTTTCGAAAATCAAAATCGGGCCACGAGCGACTGTAGACAGTACATTCAGCCATATTGTCAAAATTTCCAGCCGGATCCTATGAAAACTGTCGGAGAAGAAAGACTTGAATGAACCCTGGTCGAAAACAAAAAAAAAACGAAGTTCGTTATATCTCAGAGACCGAGTCAGATATACATGAAACTGGTATGGTAGGTTCATGGTATGTCCTAGTTATGTGTGAGAAAGAACGTTGCTATGGACCCCTCCCTTGCCTCGCAACGTCCGACTACCTATGTCCGCCTACCGGCTTGTCTGTGTGTCTGTCTGTCTGTCCAGAGCATAACTCCGTGGACTTTGATCCGATCTTAATGAAACTTGGTTATGTGTTCGATATCAATGTCTAGTTGTGTTTCCTGGATGAGGACGTGCTATGCCCATTGTCGGCGGAGCCACGCCCAAAAAATAGCTATTTTTAGGGGTAGCCGGATTCAAAATCTATCTTTCTGAATCGACGGGATTGACTGAATGGAATGGGTTCTTCGGTATTTGAATAGCAAAATGAATTATCTAAAACTTGTCGTTGTCCGATTTTTCATTTTCATCCCAAGGTTAAGGTCACAAGGTCAAAAACTTAGAAAATTGCGAATTTCGACATGAAATCATATGACCGCCCCAAACTTTGAGAGCTAGGATGACAATATTTTTTATGCATAATCTTGAGGTCATTTCCACACCTAAAGTCTTAAAAGCATTTTGCTCTATCTCGAACACCTTGCCCGTGGCGCCCCTTCAAGTTTGTTTTTACGCTGATTTCATCAAAGTATGGATAATCCGAGGAGTGCGAAATGCCATATAGCCTATCTTTCTCTTCTTCTTCGTCTTCGGCTGCTCCCGTTACGGGTCGCCACAGCAGATCATCCATATATGATCCGCATACTGATTTGGCAGAGGTTTTATGCCGGATGCCCTTCCTGACGCAACCCTGGTCGCCTCTTACGACACAGGAATAAGGATTGGGTTTCGCCATGATTCCGGGCTGCCCTACACCCTCTCATAGCGCGGCCCAGCGCAGAGCACCCGTCCTCAAGCGATCCTCCAACCCAAGCCTCCGAGTAGCCGGATTACAGGTGCACGCCACTACGCCCGGTAGTGGCGCACACCACTTCGCTGCTGGTGGTGATCTCATATAGCCTATATGACGTTATATTTGTTCCTGGAATGTTCAGAGGAAGTTTTGCACAAGGTCATAATCCTTGACTTTAAAGGCCACAAAGGTCAAATTTTCAAAGTTGTGGGAATCAACCGGGTTTTCGACCTTCTTCGACGAACTAACTCCAATAAGCTATAGCACTTATCCTGTTTCCTTATTTTAATGTCTACAACATTGTTTTGTGACCTATAAAGGTTATGCAAAGGTCAAATTTTGAAAGTTGTTGAACGAAACCGGGTTTTCAACATTTTGCAGCTAATAACCTGTCACTCGTACCAAATCATGTTGATCATTTTTTAACTTTGTCAAAAATTATCACATTGTCTCATCCTTGACTTCTAAACAATCTACATCGTCAAATACCATCGTGAACCATCGTCGCCTCCGGCTTGTATAATGGATTTGTTTCTTTCTTCTTTTTTTCCAAAGATTTGGGATTGATTCCTGCATCCTTTAGGTCCACATCGAGAATGGTTATGTAGCAATGGAATGGATTCAGCCAAAGGCTTCTGAACAAGACCGATTATAACTTGATCTCGGAGGTCTTACAAACCAGTCTTTCTCGAAATAAAGGCTAAAATGTTTGCGTTAATTGTAGTGTTCCAGGTTTTGAATGACTTTCTCAATGTATCCAGGTTAATGACCAGTGATGCTACAAAGTGTTGATCATTGGGGTGATGGAAATTTGTACAAAATTGAGTGAACAAAGTGTCCTTTTTACAATTTTTCAGCATTATTAACATCTCAGCTGTAAGTGAGCAGTGTTATGGAGACAGTGGATTTGACGTGAGAGATCTCAAGCAGAAGATCAAGATGATTTGCTGGAATGCATGGGGATTGAAGGGATGGAAGACTTTCTTGCATTGATTATATCTTTCAAACACACCGGTATACTGTTTCTGCTCTTGTTAAGCTCGGTTTCTGCTCCAGGAATTTGGTCTTTTTCATTCGTTCCAGTGAGCATATTATAGGAACGTGAAGCAGAGGAAGTTAACAAGGAGTGGGAGCAGAATAACAGTAATTAACTAGAAGGGCACTCGGTTGAGCGCATACCTCCACCACGCGATGCCTGATCCAGGAGAACATATCGGGCCCAATACATTCTTGTAATGTCATGCTTTACAGTACTATATCGTTGTTGGCCCAATCTCTCAATGGTGAAGAATCACTTTAAAAATTAAATAATTATCGTATCCAGATCCGGATTTGGATGTTCACCAAAAACATAACCTCGGTGGCGGAGGTAATAAAAACCTGTACCCGAATGTACAAACAACCCATGTGGCTGCATGTTAGTTCGACCTCTGTCTTTAGCAATTAAGGAAAAGAGTCAGCCCTCTTTCAAACAAAATGAATGACAGTTTTCTGGTACCCACCTTAGAGTACTGCATAATGTCTCATATACAGGTAACAGCATTGAAGTTAGAATAACACTGGACAGAATTTGTATGAAGTGTACGATCATGGTGGATTAATGCGGATGCCAGTCTATTGGGCACTGTTGAAGAAAGTAAGAAAGATATATTTATATATGTCCGTTAAGAAGAAGCCTGTGTCCAGGTCTTGAGAGAAGACCCCAAGACTGCGTTCTATTCCTGACTGGGCCCAGTCCTATTCCTGATCTTCATTAATGATCTCTCTGACTCTGAAAAAAAAAAACCTTTATCTAGTTCCTAATGACTCCACTCTTTGCCATGATATCCCTCATCCTATCAGGACAGACAGAAAGAAGACAGACAGAGACAGACAGACAGCAGCCTTCCTTCTTTTAAGACCTTGACAAAATAACAAGATGGTCAAACACTTGGAATTTGTCTTTCAATCCTGACAAATATCTATCTCCTTTCTCTGTCTCTCGCTCTCGCTCTCGCTCTCTTTTTCTCTCTCTCTTCTCTCTCTCTCTCTCTCTCTCTCTCTCTCTCTCTCTCTCTCTCTCTCTCTCTGTTGTGTCTGTCTGTCTCTGTCTCTGTTTGTCTCCTAAAGGACCATCTGGAAAACCATCCTATCCAATTTCTGAAAGGGGAACCCAAACGCTCAGACCAATTTGACATGAATACATCCCTTGACACCCTCAAAAATAGATATGATGTGTCTTTTTCCAATTTCCGAATTATAATGTGGGTAAATTTGTGATTCAAAGTCGAAATAATCTTCAGATTAACCATGACGTCACAAACGGAAGGAGACCACCAGGTTCGTACTGTATACGTGTTACATCGCGGGAGGATTTAACTCAAACGACAAATAATTTTTGATTTTCCACAAGTATGCCGAGTCGATGCGTCCTTGGTGCTTGCAGTAATACAAACCGAGATGGTTTCATGGGACACCAATGGCCGAGACACCTTTAGTTTGCCAGAAATTGAACGAGGTTTGTCCGAAATACCCGAGTGGATCGGGCTGAAAAAATGTTCCCTTTTGTGCTCGTAACATGTGACAGAGCACTGGTATGAAACAACAAAGATGGCTCGATCTTGTGGTTATCCACAATGATTGAGAGAGGATGCCATCTCCACGATTAAGCGGAAGAAACAGCCGTCGCTTGAAACTGTAACACCATCTCTACCCAGCTACCAGCATATGTACATGGACGATTTGAGTGGTGAATCAAACACCTGTTTCCATTGCCTGTCAGTTACCATGAGAGCACCTGTAAATAATAATCCATTCCGAACACAAATTTCTACAAATCAAATACACCACTGTCTATTTATAGTGGAGAGAAAGTGTTACGAACGTATCATCTACTCTGAGAGGATTTCACCTTGGACTAAAACTTTCAGGGTCCCCCCCCCC
>CM068953.1:9061807-9075932 GCA_035128595.1 Eptatretus atami
CCCCCCCCCCTCCACCATCCCTCATCAATCATCACCCTCACAATACCCACCACCATCCCACCCCTCCACTCTCCTCCCTTCTCCTCAATCCCACATCCATTGGGGAGGGACATCGGTACCTCACGGACATGACTGTGGGACACGGGATGGACACAAATGGAATTCGGAAAAAGTATGAAACCGGACGATCCCGTAACATACAAGACATCTGGCCAGCTTGCTACGGTGTGACAAAGCATCCGTCGTCCATTTTGGCCGCATTGTCCGAGTCTGCCTGGGCAGTGCCCATGCTATTGGACGATGATGGGAATTTCTGCTTGAGTAATATATTGTGACGGGTCTGCGAAACCATTACTCCCCAAGGCAATGGCACACGACATATCATGGTTCCCGGGATAGTTATTTCATTAGTGTTCGCTTTAGCCTGCCCTTACCTTATGTGTCACGGGTTTATGGGTCAAGATGCGTTACATGGGCTTTAGGTTGGTTTTTCTGCCCCTTCTTTACTTATTTTGCTTTGTTGCACACATGAGCCTTTCTTCACACAAGCATGCGAATCATAACAAAGAGCAGTCACAGCATCCGCACGCCAATTCCCATTCAAATCACATGCCATTACTCAATGGACATTTCACCTCAGCCCTCACCATACTCAAACCCAAACGCTACAACATTTCATCCACCAACAGGACTCCTTCAGTATAATCACAACACCATCAAATCACAACTCAAGCTTGCTTACATTCACCATTGACGCCACAACCATGACAACAACCACCACCACCATACCAGAACTCAGCACTATGCTCACTGCTATGCCAATGCTGCCATCACTCAACCACGGTCACCGCCAATAACCGCCATTGCCTTTTGGGACCGACAGGGAATGGGGAAGTGTGGCACGCCATTGCCGATGCTCGGGTCTGGACATACGGATATGTAACTTTGAGCACGAGTGTGCGCTCGGGTCCGTTTGACATCATGTCGGTAGCCCTGGAGCTCTGCTCAATTATGGCCTCCATTGCGTGTTTGGCACACATTCACGGCCAAAGCGCGTGACCAAATACTCCACCCCATGGTAATTGCAGAGCTCAGCTGTGTCAAAGAGCTCAGCTGTGTCGAAGAGCTCAGGGTGAGTGAGGCCATTTCCGCTGCTGGACTCTCGCATGGGCATGGCCACCGTCAAGGTAATCAACTGTATGCCAATGGGGGCACTGGAAAACATCTACCGCACCACCTGATCTTCTTCCAAACTCCACCCCCACCAGGGGATTATAAAAGTGTCATAGATTCCGCACAGAGGGGCTGCTGCAGTTCATTTTTGTTCTGCGCATTCTAGTTCTTGATGTTCTGGTGGTCGTAGTACGTTTCTGGTCGACAGACAACGGAACTTGGCGGAGCGGACTGTTTGTGAACGGAGTCCACAAAACGAGCAGAATAGCCAGGCGCCAGACCAAGTGCAGTATTAGACAGTTTCGCAGTAGTATTAGACAGAATAGCATTTACAGACCTCGTTACACTTTGTTAAGCCTATCTCCTCACATTCCTTTCATTATTTCCGACTTGTCTACTGTGGATGCAATAAAAGGGCATCAGTGATTTTCCGGGTCCACTGATCCACATCTTTTACATTTTCTTCTCCACATATCACCTGCCAATCACCGCACCTCCTCCGACTATGCACAATAGACACCATCAGTTTTCCTCCTCCTTCCCCATACTTTGCGACTGGGTTTGCGCAGGTCCTTCCACTGTGCCTGGTAAATAAAAGGTCACAAACACCTCAAACTTTCTCTCCTCTTTCTGAACTATCTAACTTTCCTCAGGAGTGTTTCTGATGTCATGTTCGTGTAAGATATGATTTTAGAAGTTTTAGATCGGTTTAACTCTGTACTGTCTCTTTGCTTTTGGAAGTAATTGCATTTTTGCAGCACTTCACCCATCCTTGCTTTCCCCGCTGCATGTGTTTTCTGTTGTCTTAAAACCATTGTTTGTGCCATGTACCTTTCCTCACCCTTGCTGTAAATATACTCATTGCTTGTATTATAAATGTACCCACTTCGTAACACTTTTCCTCCTTGATCCAGCATAGTCCACACATACTGTGAGCTGGGAAGTTCTACTCCACGTATCGTTGTCAGTTGTCCGGTTGTGTACTGACGGAATGAAACCCACTTGGTGAGGTCGTCCATAGATAAGGTAACCACACAAAGTATTGACACCCTGCCAGGATTGGCAGTACCAATCGGCGTTCGTGGTTGCTCAACAACCTGCCAAGCCGCGGAGCTATCTGCGACTCGTGGCCTCAGGACCTGGTGTTTGGGAGGAACTTGAGTGCTTCCCCTCAAGGCGAACCTCGAACCCTGGGCCTGTAGCACTATAAACCGATTTATCAAGCAATACAAAATCTTTCCTTTGTCAACCCTCAAGTGAACAGAAAATCAAACCCAACTGAGCTGAAGTGATCATGTGACGAGCGTTTTCTTCCGCACAAACACTTTCACCTTCTCACTTTGAATCGCTCACACAAGGCGCGAAACGATACTGCTCCACAATTCCCCCGAAAGCGCTTCCATCACTAATTTTGTCTCCAATCGTTTCTTCAAAATCCCACTGATCACTTTCAACATTTTGAGAACCATCAGAGTTGCTGATGGTGGAATCGGTATCTGAATCCAAGCTCGACATACACTGTTCGGATCAATATGGCTTCCTCGATGTGACGTCACTGGCGAAATCAAAAATCCACACTCAAGAGCTTTTTTGCACTTTGTGATTGGCAATAAAATTTCAAAATTTTTCCCCCTTCAAATTAGACCGCGAATCATGATTCTCAATGGTTTTCAGAAGAAAAAAAATTGCGTTTGGGTTTCCCTTTTAACAATCCTCTTGAGGAAGTTCAGTCATTCAAACTTCTGTGTCTCACTCTCAGCTGTGATCATTCTTGAGCAAACCATATTTCAAACTTGGCCTCCAAAACCAGTCGCCATCTGGGTATCCTCTGTTGTACAAAGTCCTTCCTTAGCACACCTGAACTCCTATCCACATACAAGGCCTTCGACCTCAGCTTGATGGAGTACTGCTCTCCCCTCTGGTCTGGTTCCCTCTGCTCTTTCCGTGCGTTTCTGCTCGGCGCGCACGGTGCACCATCAACCCCCTTCGAGTGAAACTACCTAAATCCTGGATCACTGCTCACCTCCACTCATTCGTTCCTGTTTTTTTGCCATCTGTGAAACCATCTTCCACATTCTCTTCAACCTTAATCTTCCCTTCCAGTCTTAAAGACAGCTTTTCACCACAATCTCAGATCGTCCCCAATCCAAAACCTTGATCTTTATTTCCTTCGCTAACCCCCACACCCCACCCCAAGCCGTTCTCCTTCCAAATTTCCAGTTTTTCCCTCATGCGAGCTTCCATCTTGTCCTTTCCTGCCCCCTATTTCCCACACCCAGATGTTTGTCAAAGTCTCTATCTTGCCTTCAATTCTCCCGGATGGTGTTTCTTTCCCCTCCCTCCCCCCCCCCACCTCTCCCACTGTTCCTTTTGGCCTGTTACGTCCTGATTGGTTCAGTGTACGACTCTTCCAGGAGCCTCGACTATGTATATAAAACATCAAATAAACCAAATGGTGTATGATGTTTCTTATAGGACGAGCAAATACGTTGATCAGAAATGTCCAACTGGCAATTGAGTTCGCTCTCATGTTTGACATTGTTGTATGCATTGAGTAATTCATTGTTGTCAGGCACTGATCAGTCCGAGTTAGTCCATGTTATTGAGAAGTCGGCAAGGAAGGAAATGTCCGTGGATGATCCGCCATCATTTCCATTTACAAGAGGGTCTAAGGATGAGTCAAAGCAGAAGGCAACGACTCAGCATCCACTCGTCTACGATCTCTATCCCACTCGGATGATTGCAGTATTGGTTGGCCAGATTCAACTGTTAGTGTAGACCAGCGACAGTGGAGACAGTCAATGATATCAGTAAATTCAGTAACGACAGATTGATGAGATTGATCAGAGGATATGACAAGATGATTCCCGTTTTTGGACTCGTACAAGATCGATTTGCTTCGGAGCACAACGAGAGAAATAAGACATCAAAGAAAAAGATCCAAAACAATACCCAACAAGTCAAAGTATTTTGCAATGCACAGCCTCACCGTGGTAATTGTCTCGGTGAACCCGTTCACACACACTGGCATGCTGCAGGAGACCATTAAAGCTTATCTACGCACACACAAACAACAATAGCTCCCCCTGTTCCTTCAGAAATGGGCAAGGTTATTTGCAGATGATGACCAATATCGAGCAAACTCATCATGAGGCAGTTGATGTCTCGCGGTTAAAGTATGGCCGATTATGAAGCAGCAGCGAGCAAAGAAAATCCTTGATTACAGTAGAGGCTCTTCGAAGTTGGTATGTTGTTTCGGCATGTGATTGTATCATGAGCAACAGCAATCTGCACTTTGAAAAGAACAACCATGTTGAATCCGACACTTTAATGATGTGTCGAGCCTTCTCTGCATCACAGTGGAGCCCAGGCGATCCACAGCTGGCATTTCTCTCCTCGGATAGCTGGCATTCTGGTCCTTACAATAGCATGTTATTTCTTGCTGAGAAATCTCGATGGAATGGGGTGTTCTCCAGATATAACGTAAACAGCTATACGTGCAGAACAATGATGATATAAAGACCCTGGAGATGCTTTCTGAAAATGCTGAAGTGCCAGAAGATCTCGTATACACTTTGGATGGATTTTTGTTGAATGATTATGGCCCACATTTTATCCATGTTCAGAGTATGTCTGAACTGTGATGATACGTCTTGTGGAAAAGTATGGCTTTGTGACAAGCAAACACATAAACGTACCGTTCTCTTCGAGAAGTGCCCATCCACATGAGAGTATTGGGTCAGGCCAGCCCTGCTCAGCAGGTGGTTCTTGGATTTGCTACAGAATGGCTTGCATTAGGACACAGATGGTCATCTCAAACCAATAACAACAGATGTTCTCCGAACACCCAAGGCCATCATCGAGATGGGCAGATGTCATCGTAAAGGAAACTATTAATCACAGACATGTTCGTGTAAATCTAGGGACTTGTCATTCACCGACCCATTGCCTGTGAACCACACCGCATGAGCGCGATGATCATGAGCTTGCGGTTCAACATCCACAATTCCGGTGTGGTGCCTACTAACGTACGTGACAAACCAAGGCATTTGCTTTGGTGCCGTGGATATTTTTGGTGCTCACGTTTCCTCTCATTATTTGACATCGAGACATCGAAAGCATTACTTTGCCGGTACAAACAGAATGGCTTTATATTTAAATGATTGGAAAAGTTTCCAAAACTGACAAATTTGGTATTCTGATGATACTTTAGGTTTGCAGATCTCTAAAATTGTTCGATGGAACAGCATAACACTGGACGACAGAGGAGGGATTGAACAAGAGAACGTAGACCGATGAGAACCCAGCTTTGTGGAGAAGTGGACCCATTGATCAGACATTTCAGTGGAGTTAAATCTCATTTTTAAGTCGTCCCAGTGAATTACACTGGGATTTTTCATTTATTTATTAAGCACATGTTGAAGGTGTTTCAATTACATTTCCAACTCTTCTGAATCGTTAAGATATATCATTGCTGAATGCATCGTGCCCCCCTACTACTTCGTCAAAAAAATAGTTGAAAACGTTTTTGGCCAAAACTTCAAATAAATCATACTCTTTACGGAGTGTCGGTGCTGCCAAAGCACTCTCTTGGCAAGTGTTATTGCTGGGTGGTTTCCCGTTACCTTCCCAAGAGGCAGTCAGGTAAGGAATTTGAGATTAGGGTGCTCGCGATAACTCGCCTCTTCCAACGACCATTGCTGGCAGACACGTCCTCTGGATTAACGTCCTCCTGACAGACGACACGCACATCTTTTCCCTCGCCCCGCATGCGAAACATCAGGGTGATGGTTTATACCTGGACTGAGATTCAAACCCAGACGAGACAGCTCAAAGGTGAGTGTGCATACCTCTAGGCTATCCTGCCAGCCCAAATCACACAGTACAACTTTCTAAAAGAAAAACTCACACACACATGATATATCCATCACACACACTCACACACACAAACAAAATGTGCTTCGAATCTTCTCAGGTATTTAAAACAAGCCTTCCTTTGCTCGCAAGTCTATTGTATGACATCACAAACAGACACAATCTTATTTTCAAGTAATCCCTCTTTCAGCAACGGAAAGGTAAAACAATAAGTCGTGCTGGCAAGACAATTGCTGATTTTATCAGTTCCTGGAACCACCTGGCCGAGCACTTTCATCACGTACAAGCGTTTGGTTAAAAAAAAAATGTAATCAGTGCTGGCACTACCAATCCACAAGGCCTGTGCTCAGAGTCGAAGTCACTTGCACAATTGCTCAGACTATGTCTTCCTGATCTCAGCTCTTTCTCATCTGTGCTCTCCAAAAAACCTGAGAATTTATTCAATTCCCTTTGCTCGATCCAAACATCATTCCACAATACTGTACTCGTGGGGCAACTTAGCATAACAATTGTGCATTTTGTGAGGAAAGCACCAAATTTGGCACACTAGTAGCCTATCATATTATGAACAGATTTGGATATTGGGCCATCTCAAATTCAGCCGCTGATGGCTGTGGCAGCCATTTTCCACTGCCATAAAAAATTTTGAGATGGCCCAATATCCAAATCTGTTCATAATATGATAGGCTACTAGTGTGCCAAATTTGGTGCTTTCCTCAACAAATGCACAATTGTTATGCTATATTTAGCTAAGTTGCCCCACTATACTGCCACTTTCACCATGAGTACGAGAATTGATCAAATGGAAAAAGATAACAGCTGCACGTAGTTCGATCTTCCGCACTTTTTCTTAATGAGGGGGTTTTGTCCAAGAAATCTGGAAAAAAGTAGCACTAAAGCAGAGCAAATAATTCCATTTGAGGAAGTTATATAGCACCAAAGAGAATCGAAGTAAGAGTAATAATATGAGTTCCTCTTACAAGGATTGTTTATGCAGGAAGAGGCTCATCAAAGTCTGCACTTGTGTAACCAACGTATGGTTGCTTGTCCATGCTGTATGCTTGTTAAATGCTGAGCATCAAGCAAGAAGCAGCACAGATCATTTTAACAGTCTTTGGTATGACTCCGCAGGGGGAGAGGGGTCGAATCAACGACCTCCCAGACTCACCAATATGCCACCGAATCTGGTTTAATCATACTGAGTGGGTTTTGTCCAGGAAAAGCTAGAAAATGGTGAAGGCCCTTTGTAGATAAAGGTGGTGATTCACAAATTATATGTGGACACCTGGGTGTCTGAATTTGTTCATAGTTTAATGAGCTGCTACCCGCAAAGCAAGCATACCTGAAGGTGGCAAGCCGTGTAACATGGTGTCAAGACACATCCGAGAAGATTAGATCACTTGTTATTCACATGAGTTTAGGGCAGGAATTTCTGGAATTTGGTCAGGATGGCCAGTGATGACTCATGTACACTTTGAGAAGGACACCGAGGCATCTTTAACGCCCCACCAGGTCATCTTAGCAGATGAGATACTCAGCTCAACGCACTTTGTGATGTATGGCTTGCCTGTGAAGCACCAATCTCTACAGGCTCAGAATCGAACTCAGATTAGATCGCTCAGAGGTAAGTCTTACCTGAGGGGGGTTTTACTCATTCGAAGTGTGCTAAAATCTGCAACATTGTGTTGAATGTCTTGTGAAACAAGTAAATGTGAAGCATATCTGTGTTGATTACCACCGCCACCGAAGGTCGATGTTGGTCATGTTGTCACCCCTATCTGTCTGTGTGTTTGTCTGTCTGTCTGTCTGTGAGCAGGATATCTCAAAAAGTTATAAACAGATTCAGACAAAACTTGGTCAACAGTTTGGTTGTGACATGGACGAATTCAAATCCAGACACGAGAAATTTTAGTGATTCTTCATCATTGAGGGATAGGGCCAAAAACAACATGTAGAACAATGTTGAAAAAAGTTGTGGACAAATTATGAAAAAAGTTTGCCGACGAGGTTGGTCCGTGACGAGAAGAAGCCGATTAGATTTTGGTTCAGGTTTGGATGCAGATCCGGCCTATCAGTGGGATACAAAACGTAAACTGTTCACCCGCGGAGGTTATGCTTTTGATATCTGGACTGACAATGTTGTGTGTGTGTGTGTGTGTGTGTGTGTGTGTGTGTGTGTGTGTGTGTGTGTGTTGTGTGTGTGTTGTGTGTGGTGTGTGTGTGTGGTTTTTTTTTTTTATCCATGTCCATATGCAGGTTTCCAAAGGTGGAACGGAGTCCTCCCAGGTCTTGAAGAATCCACCTCCCTTTCAATAATGGATCATGATTCATGGACCAAGCTGTGAAGTTTTCTCGTCTCAAAGTTTTGTTTCAAGGGACATTGTCATGATGATCACTCTGTCCTGGACAGCTTCCAACTGTCGTTCATTTGTAGTAATATTTCAAGGGATGTGTTTTAAGATTTCTGTGAGATTCTTCCTCATCACTCCCGTTGCTCCAATAATCACTGGTACAATTTCGGCACTCTTCAGCTTCCAGGCTCTTTTGACTTCATTTTCGAGATATTTAGGTTTGGTAATCATCTTGATTTCTGCATTGCATAAGGCTAAAATCGCTGGGTATTCACACCTCAATTAGCAATACTGTCTTTTCCTTTTTTGTACCTAAGTACTATATCTGGTCACAATGCTTTGTTTACTATGTTCACACTTGATGGGATCACTAGGTTGGACGTGAGCATTATTTTCTTGTTTTCAGTAATTGATTTTGGTTCATGTTTCGATGAGTTTTCTGGAACTGGGATATTGAGACTTTTGCAGATTTGCCAGTGGATTACTCTACATACTCTGTTGTGTCACTGTGTGTACAGCTGCTCTGACATGAGTTTTTTTACATCCCGATCGGAGGTGGCTTGTGCTTTGTTTCTGCCTTGCAAAATATACACCGTTCTGATTAACTCAGTCCTGCCATTTTCTTAAAACCATTGGCACAGTGTCTTTGGTCTTGGGCATTTGTTTTAATTGGTTCTCCATCCCAGTAGAACTGATGTCTTCTTAACCAATCCAATGAGCCTTCTATATCTATGGTCTGACTTCTCCTTTTTTTTACATGCAGTATCTTCCTGCTATTTTATCATTTTCCTCGTATTGGTATACATCTGTTGATAATTTGCTTTTTATTTTTATTTTGTCTTTTTTTGTAATTGGGACTAAATTCATTTCTGTTTCGGTTTCATGGTTGATGTCTTCTATTCACACCTGATTTTGGAAACTTTGTCCTTGGTGGGTTAGGGATACCTTCTCTGACTTGCTGCCTTCATGTTTGCATACAAATTGCATTCGGTACTTCATGCCTTCAGTATTTCTGACAAACAACTTTTCACGTACTCGGCCAATCCGACAGTTTTCATTCTGTGCACTTGCTTGAGTTCCATCAGGCCACTACTTCCTTTTTTCCTCGGTAGGTACATTCTGACAGTGTCGTCCATCAGACAGCGGTCTCTTCGGGTTAACCTGAGGTGGTCCCTTCGGGTGGGTGCCTGGAATGGCCGATTGTGAAGTGAGGATGATCACCTGTCTCTGCTATCATCTGAGCTCCAGCAATTGAACATTGGTATTGCAGCACTCTCTGATGTTCCGAGACCGTATGGTGGTGAGATCATAGCAGGTGGTTACACCTTCTACTGCTCTGGTAACTCTGATGGTTAACATGCACAAGGAGTTTGTGTAACTGTGTCCAATAAGCTGATTACAATGATAATAGAGGTAACATCGGTCAGCAAGCGTGTGATGAGACTAAGGATTTGTCACTCCTTGGGTGTCATTTCCATAGTCTCTCTAAATTCTCTGACTGAGGCGAAGGAGGCATTATATGCTGTGCTCGAGTCTGTGGTTGATCGGTGCCCCAGGCGAGATACTCTTCTTGTCTTGGGGGATTTCATTGCATCGACTGGCAATGCTGGAGATGGTTATGAGACGTGTTGGTCCCAATGAGTTTGAAACTGTGAAGCAGAAGAGCACTAAGTTCCTTGACTTTGCAAGAAGTCATGCAATTTGGGTGGCTGGTTCATGGTTTCAGCATCCACAGACTCATCGCTGGACTTGGTATTCCAACACTGGTAGTGTGGCAAAGGAGATTGACCATGTGTTTGTTGATGGTCAATGCAGGACGATTCAGAACTGCGGGGTCGACCAGAGTGCTCAGTTCCTCAATACCAACCACAGGCTTGTTGCAGCAACTCTGAAGTTGCAGTTTAAATCCAGGAGAATGGTACCATCCCAGTCTAGGCTAGACGTTGGCAAGCTCAATAATGAGAGAGTTGCTGAGGAGTTTGTGAACAGACAGTGGGAATTTTTTGGGGGGTAGGGGGGGTCTGGGTGTTTTGGCGAATCCTGAAGGGTTGTGGAGTGCCTTCGAGACTACCATCCTTGATGTTGCCGGTGGATGTATTGGAACCCACTGTCGGGCAAAGAACTTTGTCTCCCAAGGGACACTGGATACCATTGACTAGAGTCGCAGTGCCAGGCTTAACGACAGAGCTAAGCTGTTCAGGAAGTTGAGTCGTAAAACTGTATGTGCACTGAGGGTGGACAAGGTGCATATGTGCAAGGAATCTGTGAAGGGGTAGAGCATTGCCTGTGGTCACGTGATTCTCGTCCTGCTTCCAGAGAAATCCTGCTCTGCTTACACAGAGGAGTCTGAAATGAAGATCTGCTGGGCCGGTTACTTTGAGTGGCTGTACCAGACTGACCCACCAGCTGTTGAGTTTGATGCCAGGGGTATAACTATCCCTATTTCTGACCCTCCAACCAATTGTGAACCACCTTCATTTGTGGAAACACAGGCTGTGTTGAACCAGTTGAAAGGGGGTGAAGCTTCTGGGATCTGTAGCATCCATGCTGTACTTCTCAGGCTGGTGGAAATGCTGTACTCATGTCGTTGCATGCAGTTCTTGTGCTCTTTTTCGAGCACAGGCATCATCCCAACTGACTGAAAGATGGGCCCTGTTGTTCCTCTCCGGAAAGGGAATGGTGATGCCAGGCCAGCAACCCCTCTCTCTCTCTAATCGAGTGCAGCCTGTGGCTGCTGGTTGCATCATTGGTTGGGACGTGGCTATGCCGCTGATGCAGTGTCCCCCTTACCAGTACACTGGTACTCATTTTGCCGACCTCGGAAGGATGACAGGCTGAGTCAACCTCCTGGTGTATATTAATTCAGCGGCAAATGGGGCTTGAACTCAGGACCCTAGGATCCCAAGCCGCCACCCTAACCACTAAGCCAACACCAGGAGCAACCCCTACTGTGGGGTGACACTGCTCTGAGTGCTGGGCAAAGTCTTTGCTCAGATAATTCTTGATCGGGTTTGGCACCATAATTAACTTCCGGTTCTGGTTCTTGAGTGACAGTGGCGGTTCCTCTTCAAGGTCTCTGCCAACTTTCTCAAAGATAAGTTTTCCAGTCGTTTTTGTCACGTTTTTACTGTTATTTTGTTATCTCTGTGTTTACTGTGTGTTTCTCGTTTGGTCTTGTGTTAAAACTTGTGCTAATTGTTGAGTATTCGTCGTCTTTTCATATCAGGTTTCCTTGAGGTCTACCCTTCTTCACATTTGTGTGCACGATCATGTTTAATGTATTTTCTCCTCACCACCAGAAGTTTTTATTTTTGTCGCTTTTCCCTCCACCCTCCTTCTATCCCTCCCAACTATACCCTCTGTTTCATGTCTTAAAATATGATAAATATAACAAAACAAAAAAAACACCTTTTCCCTCCTCCTCCTCCTCATACCAAGGGACACTGGATACCATTGACCAGAGTCGGAGTGCCAGACTTGGTGGAAATGCCTGGTGTTCGCTTAGTTGTTCTAAGGCGCTGTCACACCTTGACGATTTAGCCAGTGTATGCTGACTTATGAAAAATTTGTCTAAAACGCTGGCACACGTCGAATACGTTATGGGTAAGTTTTGTATACGTTAAGAGCACGTTGAAAAACACTGCCATACGTCGTAGTACGCTGGCTTTCATCGTTGTACTTTGCGCGTTGTCCTCAAATTTTAGCATGCTTGAAATTTTACGACATATGCCAGCGTATGACTCACACGTTCCATAGCTGGCCATAAGTTGTAGGCACGTTATGCGATGTTGACACACGTCGACACACGTTACTTGTAAGTTACTCATAAGTCGAAACACGTCGAGAGTAATGATCAGCGTACCCGAAACTTATTTATAACTATGAGTAACGTGTTGTAGGCACGTTACACCATCGTTGACACACGTCGAGGCACGTTACTTGTAAGTTACTCATAAGTCGAAACACGTCGAGGTAATGTTTAGCGTACCCGAAACTTATTTATAACCTATGAGTAACGTGTTGTAGGCACGTTACACCATCGTTGACACACGTGAGCACGTTACTTGTAAGTACTCATAAGTCGAAACACGTCGAGGTAATGCTTAGCGTACCCAAAACTTATTCTAACTTGAGTAACGTGTTGTAGCACGTTACACGATCGTTGACACACGTCGAGGCACATTATGCGATCGTTGACACACGTCGAGGCACGTTACTTGTAAGTTACTCATAAGTCGAAACACGTCGAGGTAATGCTTAGCATACCCAAACTTATTCTAACCTATGAGTAACGTGCTTTGAACCTATGTGTAACGTACCTCCAACGCATATTGACGTATGTAGACGTATTTGATTGACGTCTTCCGGACGACCACAGACTTACTGAACGTGTTTCTAATTTACAGCTACCGTATAATGGCGTATTGGCAACGTTTAAAAAAAAAAACGAAAAAAACAATAACTTCCGATATTTCGTCACGTGCCATTACGTCACGTCCGATTGCCTCTTCAGTTTGCTATGTCTTATTCTTAGTTCCTCCTCTGTGAATATTTTCTGTTTGAGGATATTGTCACGTCGACGTCGAAACTTAAAAGCAAATGTCCGAATATATTTTAAAATTCGTGATAGACTAAAAAAAAAAAAAAAAAAAAAAAAAAAACAACAACAACAACTTCAGATATTTCGTCACGTGCCTTCACGGAGCCAAGGAGAAAAAAAGAAAATGTGCCTTGACGGAGAAAATAAGTTTCGGGTATGCTAAACATTACCTCGACGTGTTTCGACTTATGAGTAACTTACAAGGAACTTGTGTCGACGTGTGTCAACGATCGCATATCGTGCCTACAACTTATTCCCAGCGTAGCGGAACGTGTGAGCCATACGGCGAGTACGTCGTAAAATTTTCAGCATGCTTGAAATTTCACGACGTACGAGACGTACCACGAAATATGACAGCGTACTTCATCGTTTTTCAGCGTGCTCTTAACGTATACACAACTTACCCATACGTATTCGACGTGTGCCAGCTTGGTTCGGCAAATTTTTCATAGGTCGGCATACGCTGGCTAAATCGTCAAGGTGTGACTGCGTGGTTGACACTTCATTTTCAGGCGGTTATGATTTAAATCGGCGTGCGGCAGGTTTTTAACAGGCTACGCCACGAGTTCGTCGGCGATACGTGCAGCGCGCTATGCCTAAGTTAAACTATCGTTGGGCATAGGTTGTGAACGCCGACAACAGGCTAAGCATTCGTTGGTTTAAGTTATCTATAAGACAACGAAACGTTCTGTGCCGTTCCTAATATGTTATGCATACGACCAACACGTTATGAATACGACCAAAACTTTAAAAAAAAAAAACATCAAAATTTCAGCGTACCCAACGTTTTACATACATTTTTATACGTTGCCATTGCTGGCTAAATCGTCAAGGTGTGACAGCGCCTTTTGGTGGTGGGCTTTGGATCCTAGGGTCCTGAGTTCAAATCCCGCTCAGCTGTTGAATTACACCAGGTGGGGTTAACTTGGCCTGTCATCCTTCCGAGGTCGGCATAATGAGTGCCAGCTTGCTGGTCTACTGTGTCGGAGTGGCGACCCGTCAGAATGTGCCCAATAGCCAAGGAGACTGCTGAGACAGCATCAACGCTCTGCATAGAGTGTGGTCCCAATCTCCTTCTCCTCCTCCTCATACCTCACATAACCACGTGACTTTCTGTACCAACTCT
>CM068953.1:9089370-9113859 GCA_035128595.1 Eptatretus atami
AGAGAGAGATGGAGGGGTGAGGGAAGGAATGGAGAAAGGTGATGGAGCATTATTACGATTCTACCGTCTCATCAAAATGCTTCTAGCATGATAGACACAAGTGAAAGATGGAAACAAAATAAATGTCTGATAATATCTATTTCTACCGGTCATTAGCTATGAAATACCATCTGGAGATAAACTACCCGGACATGTCCTCTGAGTTAAACACCGCCCTGAGATAACAACACCCAGATACGTCCAGAAATAAACAATCCACCAGGAACGTCCGGAGCTAGCGTCCTGGAGACAAACACGGCCCAAACATTAACACGTACCGCCAAGACATGTCCAGAAAGAGAGAGAGAGACAGAGAGATGTTGGCAGGTGCTGATACTTCTATTATAGAGGGGGTGGAGCGCAAGAGGGAACAGACAGAGGGAGATGAGGAAGAGAGATGGGGGAGGGGAAGTTTGCACGAGCAGAAAATGTTATGCTTTATGAAACAACACACAATAGATATATATATAATATATATATATATATAATTTTAAATAAATTAATTATATTATATATAGTCATATATACATATATATTATAATATATTCTCGCAAGATCCGATGTTCGGCAATTTTCGGAATCGACAGTTTGGAGTCGAGGTGATGTACCACTACGGTATGTACTTGGTTAACCACCACAATACCTTGAAGTAGCCTTTCGCCCTTGTTTTGGGGAACTTTCAATCAATCAAATTTTTGAAAACATATACATTTATACAGACGTTCAAGAAGAATGTGCACAAACATTAATTTTATAAAACAGGCTCCCAATTACGTCATGCTGACAGGTGGAAAAAAATTTGGCTCTAATTTAGAAAAACACGTTCAGAGGCCAAATGGATTAAAGAAATCGGGTGTTTATCAAATATATTTTGCTTTGAAACCCACAAAGAGAAAGATATATCCTTTCTAAATGTCAAACCAAGTTGGTATAAAATAACGCAATTTGCTTTAGAGAGTCATGAGGACAAAGAAAAACATGAATCGCCCACTACAACTGCTGATTGTAAAAGTTAAAGAACCTCCACCACCATGCATCATCATTCATGATACAAGTAGGACATCTTACCTTGCAGCAACTGCCGACTGTACATCCTGATCGGACACAAACTGCAAGGCACTTCTCCGACTGTTATGGGTGGCTAGGCAAAATGGTTAAGCAACTTGCAAAGCAGCACTCAAATGAAATGTAGGATAAGAACGGCTCATTGGCAAGCGATAGCAAGCTGATTGGGAAGGCAGATACCCCGCGAAAAAAAAAAAAACCTCCGGATTTCTAACATTTTAGATTTCCACTCCAGATTTTGAGTTCATTTATCCATGTGATTCCAATCCCTTCAAAACTCAAAATAAATTCTATTTATATTCTTAAATAATCCGTGAGAGTATCATGGAAAAATCGCATCATAATAATGCATGAAATCCAACCAAGCTGCCAAATTTGAAAAAACTACGCACTTTAACTAAAGGGATGTGATACAGGTGATTCGTAGGTTTCTAAAAAGTCATTCGATGATAGAGAGAGGAGAGTCGAAAAAAAAAAAAATTGAGCAACGTTTATCAAATTAAATGACATATTGTGTGCCTGTTCCAAGACAAGGCATTGTGAGACGAGCAAAAAAAAAAATGGTGAATTCAGACCCAAACGGGTAAACAAGGATGTGCTAAGACCCGCCGTAGAGAGCTAGGTGTCCGAGGATGTGCCCTGCCTAAAGGATATAATTAAATAAGGCCGTTAATTATCCTCAAAGCGGGGTGTTTTTAAATTAACCCAAGCAACCAATTTTTCCACACATGCCCTCCCTTTAGAGTTCCCTTGAATGCAGGCAATGGTTTCAGGCTGCTAGGTTTCATGGTTTTGGAGTTATGGAGCAAGAAACACACACAAACGACCATTTAATTGTCGATATCAGTGGAATATGACAGATAGGTTTGAGTGGTTTTCATGTAGTTTGACCTTCAGTGAATTCCCTGACAACAGATCAAGGCTGCCCCCCCCCCTGCCTCTGATAACCGCCAAACATGATGCTCGATAACTGGGCGGAGACCCCGCGCGCATGACCACGTGTGGCAATGTGGATCCGCAACGCGACTGTACGGGGCAGGCTCGATGCGGCCGCTGCACCCGCGCATTTGGACCACGTGTACAATTGGCGGACTCGGGCCCGCAAGCCATAATACCTTATCATCGGAGAGAACACGGCACGAACAACACAACATCTTTGATCAGGTCTGCGCATGGGGTTACATTAATGAACACTATTACCATCAGTCCTTCGCTCACCACGCGGCCACAAATGTCTCCCGTGGATGGCAGACCATCCCTCCCGCACACCCGACTCTGATGCAGCTAGCTCCGAAGCAGAGGCAATGCTGTAGCGGCCGAAATCGCTCGGGTTGCGGTGCGCCCACGGAGCAAGGCTATTGACAAGCGCCCAACCGCGGGTCGCCCGGGGCAAGGGACGGGGCTCGGTCACATGGCGATTCAAAATCATGGGTTCGAGCAGAGACAATTCCGCATCTTTGAAACATCCTTGCCGAAGCGCATTTCCACTCCACTTCCGGCCATCACGGCCGGGCCGCAACGTGCCCGGGGCCAATTCAGAGTCCCGATTTAGTGACGACACAAATAGCTTTCGGGTGGCGCCCCAACCTGCAACCGGCGGGGTTTATAAAAGGGGGTATCTCTCTCTCTCCTCCTCTTCTCTCTCTCTCTCTCTCTCTCTCTCTCTCTCTCTCTTCTCTCTCTTCTCTCTCTCTCTCTCTCTAACCCTCTTTTTGTCCGGTGAACTCCTCTGCTCCCTCTCTCCTCTCCTCACTCTCTCTCTCTCTTCATCTCTCTCCCCTCTCCTCTGCTTGTGTCTCTGTGCCTCTGTGCCTCTCTCTCTCTCGCACTCCTCTGCCCTCTCATCTCTCTCTCTCCTCTTTCTTTCTCTTCTCTCTCGCCTTTCTTTAACCAATTCACCCTGCTGACTCCGCCTCTTCACCCAAGTCACCTGCTTGACTCCCGCCCTTTCTTCACGCAATTCAAACTGCTGACTCCGCCTTCTCAACCATTCAACGTGCTGACTCCGCTTTCTTACACCAAATTCACCTGCTGACTCGACTTTTCTTTAACCAATTCACCTGCTGACTCCGCTTTCTTCACCAATTCACCTGCTGACTCCGCCTTTCTGTCCACCAATTCACCTGCTGACTCCGCCTTGCTTTACCAATGTCGCTGCCTGACTCCGCCTTTATTCACCATTCAACGCGCTGACCTCCGCCTTTCTTCACCATTCACCTGCTTGACTCCGCCTTTCTCACGCAATTCAAACTGCTGAACTCCGCCTGTCTTCAACCCAATTTGCCTGCTGACTCCGCCTTTCTTCACCAATTTCCGCCTGCTCTGACTCCGCTTTCTTCAGACACAATTCACCTGCTGACTCCGCTTTTCGTTCACCAATTCACCTGCTGACTCCGCCTTTCTTCACCAATTCAACTCTGCTGACTGTCCGCCTTTTCTCACCATTTGCCTGCTGACTCCGCCTTTCTTCAACAATTCACCGCGACTCGCCTTCTTTTCACAATGCGCCTGCTGACTCCTGCCTTTCTTATCACCATTCGCCTGCTGACTCCGCCTTTCTTCACCATTCACCTGCTGCTCCGCTTTCTTCAACTCAATTCACCTGGCTGACCTCCGCTTTCTTCCACCAAAGTCCGCTGACTCCGCCTTTCTTCAACCCGCCTCCATCGGCTGACTCCACCCCGCCACTGAATCCTGGCTTTTGAACTCCCGCGACTCTCTCTACCGACACTCACTTTTGAAATAAGCACTCCCTCCGCCTCCTCCCACTCACACCTGATTCTGAACTCCAGCTCCACCCAAGTCCCTCCCTTCACGCCCATGGTCCGCTTCTCAAATTCCTGGGAATACCCGACCGCCTGCTGCAAGAAAGAGTGCCATACAAAGCAAGAAGAGACGCCAGGTTCCAGGGAGGTATGCCCCAGTGGGAGCATCCCCCTAAAAAACGTACTAGTAGCGCGGTCGGGCAAATCGTGCGAGTATGAGAACCATTAGCCCATCCTCCTTTTTTCTCTTCCTTAACTCCTCTCAATTGGGTGTGTGTGTGTGTGTGTGTTGTGTGTGTGTGTGGTTGTTGCTGTGTTCGTGGGTGTACATCGGCACCTGTCCCTCGCTTAAAGTATAAGTTTTACAAGATTTATTCGGATAACTCTTGCTGTGTGTCTGCTTTTTGTACAAGTTGGGCCCTTTGTAATTATCTTGCGCACCTTTCACATTTCTTCTATTCTTCCTATCTCTGCTCACACACAACAATAAAAGCTATATTCACTGTGCCACATATCTTTCCTCGCCTGCCTGTTAATGAATTATTGGTAGAAATGTTCCCAGCTCGTTTTTGTCTCTTCTTTCATTGATCCAGCATGGTCCGTGTCCTAACTTAGCCGGGACTTTATTCCCGACGATCTGTTCCTTTTAGCCGGTACGTCCTTGGCAGTGTCGCTTGTCTACATCTGATCCGGTAAAGTGATCCCGTTCGGACAAGGCGTACCGAGGGCGTGTCCCCCGGTAATTAGGTCATGTGATTAATAAGGTAACCCGGTTAACCCATAGATGGAGGACCCGAGGTCACGTGGTTGAGTTATTGGCATTCACGGTCGGTTTGCGACCCGCCGCGTCATGGAATTATCCATGTGCGATGGCCTGTAATTCTGGGGAGTCTGGTGGGAACCCGAAATAGCTCCCCCCCCCCCCCCCTGGTGGTCTTCTCACCTGACAACCTACCTGCAACAATATATTTTCCTCCACTGCAAGGCAATGGCCTCCCTCAACTCATCCTGAGAGGTGTTTGGTACCCTCTGCATGCTGGCCATGTTCAGGTCCTTGAGAGTGAGCAGCCATGGGAATCAAATTGACATTAGTTGAGAAAGGAACAAGCCTTTAACCACTTGACCAAACAGTCAGCTCCTGGAAGTCTTCCCTCGAGTTTAATCCTTAATTCATTTGAAAGGTGGAAGCATTGTGTTGTAGTTACTGCACTAGAATGAAAAGGTAAACGTTGCCGTATATATATAGTGAGTTCTACAGGAGCTGGAGAAGGATACATGGGGATGAACAAGCTGCATACAAGCTGGAAAAGGCAGTGCTTGGAAATGGGGTAATTTGCGGTGGAAGAGATCGTGAGTGTGAATGGGGAATGAATTCAGGTAGTGGTGAACAGCTGGAAGCCCGGGAGGGAATAATGGGATTGAACAGACTGGGGAAGTTGCTTCCACAGATGAGAGAAAAGAGGAACAGGTGAGGAGGTGAGCAGTGAGCCTGGATTTTGGGAGTTTAACAAGAAGGTTACTGGCAGACCGTGTGCGCCCTTCAGAAACCTGGGAGGGATAAAGCCGTTTGGGGGCGGTCGAACACAGAGGTTTGAGCCGAGTCATGATTGTTCTTGATGTTTGATTCACAGTAAGTGGAAACGATCTCCATTCACAAGGGTAGTTCAGCTAATAAGTGATTGACATTTTCTGGAGGCACTGTCCTCAGTCGCAGTAAGTTTCAAGGACAGTGTCATCTTGAGACAAATGATTTGTGGGAAGAAATTAAATGAGCATTTCCAATGTCACACTTTGATTGCACATTTCACAGCAAATGAGGAAATGCATGCCCGATCATGACACTTGGTTAGCCAAAGGACAAAGCAAAAGCCGAATTACCAAGCTTCCACGGTTGGATTTATTTAATGACCAGAAATGCAAAATAATTTTGGTTGGGAATGAAGATAACGCTGTGCATCCTGAACTCTGACCTTTACTTGTTTGTTAATGATTAAATGTAATTGCTCATTTGCCCGTTGGTTTCTAATGAGGAATGCAGCAAGTTTTAAACAGAAATCATTTATTCCATCCTCGTCCCATCTTACCCAACTCTTTCATCTGTTACATCCCTCATTATTCTCTTTCATAACCCCTGCCTCTCCACCCCACATATATGAAATATGTCAATGGCCCTCAGGCATAAACATTACACTCTTTCACTTAGAATCTTTCCAAATGTAGTCTGAAACATTTTGCAAATCAGTAAATAGGCCCTTAGGTTACATTGAAATGTGAGTGTTATGGTGCTGGGGTCTTACCGGCACCAATCTGCTTGATATTGGCTGACGAAGGCTAACCTACAACATGGGATACCAGCTATTTTTCGACCTGTTTTACTACGCATTGCCTGCCTGAGGCCTAAACCTATCAGGCCATTAAATTTGGTTCTGGTAATAGAGATGCACTCTTTATGCTGTCTGCAGAAGACTTCATAGGAACTGCAAGACAACTCGGTTGATATTTTACTTGCCATTTCACTGTCGGTCTGCATCTTGTACTTGACAGGATCAGACTTAACTTAAACTGCCCTTTTTGTCCTGGATTTCTAAAAGCAGGTTGGTGGCCTTGAGTTATTTAACTTTCTCCTGCCTTCTCGCTTCCATGCCCAGCACCTGCCCCTCCAGGTTTCACGCATTTTGCCAGAAACTGTTTCCTTGTTCCATATCCAAGTGTAAATTCAACACTTGCTTCCATACTTTCATCCCATTCATTTCTCACTTGTCCAACTGTCTTCCTGAGACTCCATTGTCTTCCATAGAGGATTTCATGTTTGCTGCTCACCACTGCATTAAGCCTGGTATTAGCTAAGTGGCTTGGGTGTCTGGCTTTGGATCCTAGGATCCTGAGTTCAAGCCCCATTGGCTGCTGAATCAACATCAGGTGGGGTTGACTCAGCCTACCATCCTTCTGAGGTTCGCGAAATGAGTACCAGTATACTGGTAAAGGGGCACAGCAGTGCTTCAAAGAAATGATAGCTGCCATATGCAAGAACAGAACCACGACATTATGGTCTCTCTCATTTCCACAACTAAGCTTTGCTACACCTGCTGAGACCCTGTTCCTGACACTTCTCTCCGTGAAGTAGTGGATATTTTAGTTGTTGTCCCACCGTTTGTTTTCTTTGCCCCATTTTGTTGGTTGACCATTGCCTCCTGTTCTTCTGCTATTCCATTATCCTCATCATTATTTTCAGTCTGACCCGAACAATCTCCATCATAATCATATCACCCGGCAGTTCCATAGCAATAACCCATGACAAGTCAACATAAACATTACCTTCATGCACTTGCTGAACTTTCCTCGTCCCCCCCCCCCTCTTTTTTGCTTTGACCTCTTGAATCCCCTCTCCCCCCAACTCCCGTTCCACAAAAATGGTCTGTCCAATCATGTTCTTTACTTTCATCTTTGAAGGTGTCAGCTCATAACCATCACATGTGATTCTAATACCCTGTTCCTCCCAATTATTATTTGTATGCTTGTTGACTTTTATGGTGTATATGACACATGTTCTGCACTACTTCTATATATGTATATTTTTTTGCATCATAGCCGTTTAGTTTCTGTTGATTAGCTTTTCTCGGAGCCTTGGCGTTTCCTTTGAATCTGGCAAACCCCTTGCAATTTAATGTCTTTCTGTGACCAGACACATACTGTATCTCCACGGCACCAAGTACATCAGCCTTGTTTATACAAAATCTCTTCATCAGTGGGGTGGCCTCATGTGACAATGTGTGACCTAAACCAAGTAGACAAATGAAATGTACAGAATGAACATGCCAGCTGCTGGAATTGCAGCCGCCATGTTGAACAGGCTTTTGGACATGGTCCGAGGACCAATCAGGTGGTCAGTATGACTGATGATGACGTTGGTGCACTGTTGCAGTGGCCTTGTATGGAGACGCACAGTATTCAATATTCATTGGGCTCCAGCGATGATGTGGGCACTTTCTCTCTTTTTTCTCACCTCCACCACCGAAGATGGATGCAGGTTGCGTATTCATCCGTTTATGTGCTTGTCTGTCTGTGTGTTTGTATATGAGCAGGATATCTCAAAAAGTTATGGATGGATTTGGCCGAAACTTGGTGGACAGGTTAGGTGGGTGACAAAGACAAATTGATTCAATTTTGGTGAAGACCTGAATGCTCTTATCCACCGACAAGGTGATTTGTCACCATTGAGAGAAGGGGGGGGGGACAGTATCTAGCACAACATCTCAAATAATGGTGGATGGGTTATTACAAAACTTGGTGGATGACTTAGATAGGTGACAAGAACACGTTGATTCGACTTTCGTTCAGTTCCAGATCTAGATCTGGCCTATCAGTGGGATACCAAACATAAACTGTTCAGCCTGGCGGAGGGACGTGCTCTACCGCGTGCCGTTCTAGATTATTATTTTTTGTCGTGGGTGCAGAACACGAGGCTCGTGGAAAGCACCATTGTCTGGACTTCAGCTGACATGCTTTGCCACTACCAGTCTTTACAAAGTATTGGTTGAACCCTCTCTTTGCAGTCTCATAAATAAAAATACATTTTCATCCTCCGATACCTTTTCGTCATTTATCTTTGCTGGTTGCTGATGCTTCAGTTGAAACTGCTTTTACTGTCACACATGATGCTGTGAGGCTTTCAAAGAACCATTTGATTTTCTATTCCCTTTTTATTCTGGCTTCCCAGCTGGGTTTCAGCCACTATCTCAGAACCTCAAGTATTGGAATGGATATTTTGAGAGAGCTTTCCACATCTCTTGTGGAGTTAAGTGCTGTTTGTTAAGGATAAGATTCAGTTTGATAAGTTTCGGTCACATACAGTCATTTCTGCTGTTAAATCTTTTAAAAAAATTTAAACATTAAACTGGCAGTGTAGCACTTTTTCCAGGGTAACTACAGTAGTTAATTGAACATTTTAATCGCTCGGAAATCCAGGCCCATTAAAGGGTCTCGCAAGAGTTTCCAGGGCATGGTTTTGCTGAACCCTTACCTTGGAAGTCAGGGTTGCCCTTCATTGTACTTCATTAGTGAGATTGATCTACTCCCTTCCCACACCCCACTCCCCCACCCCCAAGTAGTAATGTAACAATATCTACAAAAAAGAATCACAATCTACCTGGTTCCAAAATTGGTTAAAATCTATCGCTTGCATGTAATTTAAGATATTGCATAACATCAACATAAATATGTCTTTGGCATCAATTTTGATCATTGTTAGCTGCATGATTTGTTCAAAGACCACCTCTACATGGTCAGCATGTATACATCCAGCTTATAATGCATGTTCATTACCTTTAATCGAACATTCATTTTGCCTTATTATTTTTCACAAGAATGTTCCAGAACAGTGAGATGACAAGGTGGTTTTTGAGAACACTTCCCTCAATTACTTATCCCTCCCTTTAGCAATTACCTAAGATAGGAGATTAAAAATTCTGAAAATCATCTCTACTGTCATCTTTGAATGTAAAACCTAAATTGCAATATAAAGCAGCTGCAGCAGTGCTGTGTTGCCCTGATGAGCTTCAATGAGGACAAAACTGGTCGTCACTCAAATTTCAGGCCTCACTATCAGACATGATCTTTCTTTGAAAAGACACACTTCAAAGTTGGCCTCCAAAGTCAGTCACAGACTGGGCATCCTCCATCGTGCAGAGTCCTTCCTTGGCACACGTGAACACTTATCCACCAACTCCAAGGCTGTCATCTGCAGCTTGATGGAATACTGCTCTCCTCTCTGGGCTGGAGCTCCCACCTCTCACCTTTCTCAGCCTCATGCTGTGGAAACCAAGGCCTTCAAGATCATTGGAATCCCCGATAATGTAGCTGAGTCCATGGGCATATCACTTCCACATTGCAGACAAGTCAGTTGTCTTTCTGTATTCTACTGCCTCCTTTCTGGTCTTGCACCCTCTGCTCTTTTATTGCTTCGTCCCTCCACCTCAGGTTTCTGTATGGTACACATGGTGTGCCAGCAACCCCCTTCTTGTGGAACTACCAAAATCCAGAATCACTGCTCAACTCTACTTCTCTTTTTCCTCCTTTTTTCTCCATCTGAGGAACTAACTTCCACATTCTCTTCAATCCCATTCTTAACTTCAGATCTTCAAGACAGCTGTTCATCACCATCTCAGATCATCCCTCAACCAAAACCATGATCTTTTCTAAACTCAGTAACCCTCCTCAAGCCACTTCTTTCCAGGTTTCCAGTTTTTCTCGAGAGTTTGTTTCCGTACCCATCTTGTTCATCATGTGTGTCCTCCCTGAACTCTCATCCTTCCCCACATCCCTTCTGTCTCCAAGTCTCCCTCTATTTTGTCCTTCAACCCTGCTGTTGGTGTGTTTCCTTCCTCTCCTTTACTGTTCGTTTTGTTCTGTTAAAAATTACAGCAAAAACATTGTGGGCGCATGTGGTCCAATCATCAAATTGTTGCGGTCCGTGTGCCATTTTGCCTTTGACTGATATCGGCACAATTATCTCTAGAATAACCTGAAGAGCATAGCAGCATCTTCCATGCAGAAATGATAAGCTATATAAATTTGATGAAATGAAATTGTTAGTTTTAAATATCTGATGAATTGTAATTGTTGAAGAGCTTTATATATTTGACGAAATGGAATTGATAAAGAGTTTTAGAAGTTTGATGAAATGCGATTGTTAAAGAGCTTTAGATGTTTGATGAAATGGAATTGTTAAAGAGTTATATATGTTTGATGAAATGGAATTGTTGATGAGCTTTATATATTTGATGAAATGCAATTGTTAAAGAGCTTTATATATTTGATAAAATGAAATTGTTAATGAGCTTTATATATTTGATGAAATGGAATTGTTAAAGGGCTTTATGTATTTGATGAAATGGAATTGTTAAAGAGTTTTATATATTTGATGAAATGGAATTGTTAAAGAGTTTTATATATTTGATGAAATGGAATTGTTAAAGAGCTTTATATATTTGATGAATTGCAATTGTTGAAGAGCTTTACATATTTTAGGAAATGGAATTGTTAAAGAGCTTCATATATTTGATGAAATGGAATTGTTGAAGAGTTTTATATATGTGATGAAATGGAATTGTTAAAGAGCTTCATATATTTGATGAAATGGAATTGTTAAAGAGCTTGATAAGTTTGATAAAAATGGAATTGTGAAAGAGTTTTATATGTTTGTTGAAATGGAATTGTTAAAGTGCTATTTCGGTATGATGAAATGGAATTAGTTTTACATATTTGATGAAGTGGAATTGTTCGAGCTTTATATATTTAAAGAAATGGAATTGTTAATGAGCTCTATATATTTGATGGAATGGAATTGTTGAAGAGCTTTATATGATTGATGAATTGTCGTTGTTGAAGAGCTTTACATATTTGAGGAATGGAATTGTTAGAGTTTATATGTTTGTAGAAATGGAATTGTTAATGAGCTATATAGGTATGATGAAATGGAATTGTTAATGAGCTATATAGGTATGATGAAATGGAATTGTTAAAGAGCTTTATATATTTGATGAAATGGAATTGTTAAAGAGCTTTATGTTTGATGAATTGAAGCTGTTGAAGGGCTTTACATATTTTAAGAAATGGAATTGTTAGAGTCTTATATGTTTGTTGAAATGGAATTGTTAAAGAGCTTTCTAGGTATGATGAAATGGAATTGTTGGAGTTATATATATATATATATGATGAAATGGAATTGTTAAAGAGCTTTATATATGTGATGAAATGGAATTGTGAAAGAGCTTTATATATTTGATGAATTGCAGTTGTTGAAGAGCTTTACATATTTGAGGAAATGGAATTGTGAAAGAGCTTGATAAGTTTGATAAAAAATGGAATTGTTAAAGAGTTTTATGTATTTGATGAAATGGATTTTTTTATGAGCTCTAAATATTTGATGAAATGGAATTGTTAAAGAGCTTTATATGTTTGATGAATTGTAGGTGTTGAAGGGCTTTACATTTTTCAGGAAATGGAATTGTTAGAGTTTTATATGTTTGTTGAAATGGAATTGTTAAAGAGCTTTCAAGGTATGATGAAATGGAATTGTTGGAGTTTTATATATTTGAGGAAATGGAATTGTTAAAGTTTTATATATTTGATAAAATGGAATTGTTAAAGAGCTTTAGACGTTTGATAAAAATGGAATTGTTAAAGAGTTTTATGTATTTGATGAAATGGATTTTTTAATGAGCTCTAAATATTTGATGAAATGGAATTTTTAAAGACTTTTATATATTTGTAGATATGGAATTGTTAAAGACATGTTTGATGAAATGGAATTGTTAATGAGCTCCATATATTTGATGAAATGGAATTGTTAAAGAGTTTTATGAATTTCATGACATGGAATTGTTAGAGTTTTATATGTTTGTTGAAATGGAATTGTTAAAGAGTTTTATATGTTTGTTGAAATGGAATTGTTAAAGCGTTTTATATGTTTGTTGAAATGGAATTGTTAAAGAGTTTTATATGTTTGTTGAAATGGAATTGTTAAAGAGTTTTATATGTTTGTTGAAATGGAATTGTTAAAGAGTTTTATATGTTTGTTGAAATGGAATTGTTAGAGTTTTATATGTTTGTTGAAACGGAATTGTGAAAGAGCAATATAGGTATGATGAAATGGAATTGTTATCATTTTATATATTTGATGAAATGGAATTGTTGAAGAGTTTTATATATTTGATGAAATGGAAATATTAAAGTTTTATATATTTGATGAAATGGAATTGTCAAAGAGCTTGATAAAAATGGAATTGTTAAAGAGTTTTATGTATTTGATGAAATGGATTTGTTAAAGAGTTTTATATATTTGATGAAATGGGATTAAAGAGTTTTATATATTTGATGAAGTGGAATTGCTAGAGAGCTTTATAAATTTGATGTCGTGAATTTTGGTTGCGTTCTGAAAACAAACAAACAAATCAATTAAATCAAGAATGAGTGATCAGAATGAGCTCTTTAGCAGTTTACAGGAACAGCAATTTTAATGTAAATAGGTTAAAAGTTTTGAAATGAAACCTTAGTTTACATTGGTTTAGGTTTCTAGGTAATGCCAAGGGGCAGAGTTTATGTTTTTAAGTTGAAGACAAACATTGATGTGTGGAGCTTATGAACTGAACTCAGCAAAGGCCCAGTCACACCTTGACGTTTTAGCCAGCAATGGCAACGTATCAAAATGTATGTAAAAAACGCTGGCTTACGTTGAACTTTTGATGTTTTTTTTAAAGATTCGGACGTATTCAAAACGAGTTGGTCGTATGCATAACATATTAGTAACGGACACAGAACGTTTCGTTGTCTATAGATAATACTTATACCAATGAATGCTTAGCCTGTTGTCGGCGTTCACAACCTATGCCCAACGATAGTCTAACTTATGCATAGCGCGCTGCACATATCGCCGCACGATCACACGTGTGCGTGGTAGCTCTATTAGAAATCTCGGCGTGCCGCACAATGAGTTCAAGATCATAACGCGGCCGCGAAAATGTGGACGAAGCTGAGTCAACGACCGCCGCGCAGTCTCTGGAGTCACACGGAGCTTGGCGGCCGATACTTGGCCGAGCAGTAGTCGGCCCGACGCCTGCTGACAAACTTAGCGATTCTCGTAAGAACCGCTGGCGGGCACATCGAAATTACAGGTGTGGCGGTAAAAGTTGGTATACGTGAATAGAACGCTAAAGTACGCTATCATACGTCGTAGTAAGTGGAGTACGTGTTGTAATTTTAAACGTATTAAAAATTTTACGACGTACTTGCCGTATGCCTCACACGTTCCACATGCGATGGGAATAAGTTGTATGCACGATATGCGAACGTTGGCACACGTCGACAAAAGTTACTTGTAAGTTACTCATAAGTCGAAACCACGTCGAGGTAATGGTTAGCGTCAGTGTTCCAGACTCCCTGTTTTTTTTGTTTTTTTTCGGTATGACGGTGATGTTGACACTTCGATTTCTCGTGCGGTTATAATATAATATAATTAATAGGCTGCCGCTCAACGATTTAAATCATAACCGCACTAGAAATCGAAGTGTCAACATCACCGTCATACCGAAGAAAAAAAAAACCAGGGAGTCTGGAAACTGACGCTACCATTACCTCGACGTGTTTCGACTTATGAGTAACTTACAAGTAACGTGTGTGGACGTGTGTCAACGATCGCATAACGTGCCTACAACACGTTACTCATAGGTGAGAAATAAGTTTCGTACGCTAAACATTACCTCGACGTGTTTCGACTATGATTAACTTACAAGTAACGTGTGTCGACGTGTGTCAACGATCGCATAACCTGCCTACAACTATGGCCAGCGTAGCGGAACTTGTGAGTCATACGCTGGCATAAGTCGTAAAATTTCAAGCAAGCTAAAATTTGAGGACAACCGCAAAGTACAACGATGAAAGCCAGCGTACTATGACGTATGGCAGTGTTTTTCAGCGTCGCTTCTCAATGTTTCCAAAACTTACCCATAACGTGTTCGACGTGTGCCAGCGTTTTAGACAAATTTTTTTTAAAAATCGGCATAAGCTGGCTAAAACGTCAAGGTGTGACTGGGCCTTAACAAACAGTATTTGTTATATTATTGTAGCTGTTCACACAATGCACATCAAGAGCAGACCAATTTGAATTATCATCGTGGTAAGTTAGCATTTTTCCTTTATGACACATTAATTGACTTTAGATTAGTAATGATTGGGTAAGAATCTGCAAGAGAGATAGCTATTTTCAATGTGTGGGCTGGATTCAATTATTGACCCGACAATAAACTTTTGGATCAGTGATCTACTGCAGGCACATTGTCATTGGACACATGACCCTCCATGAACATGCCTGGTGTTGGCTTAATGGTTAGGGTGGCGAAACTTTTGAATCCGAGGGTCCTGAGTTCAAATCCTGCTCAGCTGTTGAATTAATACCAGGTGGGGTTAGCCTGTCATCCTTCCGAGGTTGGCAAAATGAGTGCCAGCATGCTGGTATACTGTATCGGAGTGGTGACTCGTCCAGGATTATGCTTAATAGCCAAGGAGACTGCTTAGGCAGCACCAACACTCTGCACAGAGTATGGTCCCAATCCCCCCCTCCATGAACGAGAGCAAAGTTCCACCAGCTGACTTTCGATTTAAGGATATTTTTGCTTACAGAGTTTTGTGAGTTTTACCTCCACCACCAAAGATGGATAGAGGTTACATTTTCACTCCTGTCTGTCTGTCTGTTCATGAGCAGGATCTCAAAAAGTTGTAGACAGACTTGAATGAAACTTGGTAGACATATTGGGTGTTTGACAAGGATTAATTCCTTCGATATTGGTGAAGATCTAAATCCGGATCTGGATCCGAGAATTTTTCTAAGTGATTCTTCAATATTGAGTGATGGGACCAAAAACAATATATAGCACGATATTTCAAAAAGTTATTGACAGATGCGGACGGAACTTAGTGGACGTGTATGTGTAACAAGGACGAATTGATTAGATATTTGTTCAGGTCCGGATGGAGATCTGGCCTATCAGTGGGAAACAAAATGTAAACTGTTCAGCCTGAAAGAGGTATGTGCTCCCAGATGTGGATTGGGCCTATCAGTGTGATACAAAACATAACCTGTTCAGCCTGGCGGAGGTATGTGCTCTCCTGAGTGCCGTTCTAGTTTTTCCTGGAATCACATCTTCGAGTTACATCAGTATGCAAACATCCAACATTCTAGCCCATCTATAAATTACAAAACACATATCAGTGAGTCAGTCAGTGAAGGAGTGATTATAAAGAGCTTTTTATATTACATTATATGTGAGGGTGGAAAACAAGTTTTGCATAATTTTGATGAGTGTGTAGGAGGTGATTAATGGAAAAGGGAATAAAAGTTTTGCATCCTACCCTGCAGTGGGAGAAAGTGGGTTTTCTCTTTCTTGCAATTCTTGATGAGAAATGCTAATATTATGCAAAACATAACAGCTTATTCATACAAAGCAAACTATACCAGAATGAGCAAGATTTTCATGGTCTGAGCATTCACCAAAATAATCCTATAGAATTTTCAATGAGACTGGGGAATTAAAGATACAAGATTACAGCAATCATGTAACAAATTAAACACGTAAAGCAAGAAAGAATCCAATGTCAGGTGAAACATACAGGCTTCACCTTGCCTGCCTAAAGTGGAGAATGACAAGGAGGTTGTCTTGCTTTTCATGTTTAAGACAGACTAACTCTATCACTCGACTCAGGATAACCTCATTCCACACTCACAAGCATTGTCCTGCCCTTGAGGGTCTGTTTTCTTCCATCCTTCCCCTGGTGTTGGTGTTCAACATGACAGCATCATATGTCTGTGTTGTTCCCATCTCTCAACTTCCTGTGTGCATTGCCAACCTGTCAACATCCTTTGAAAACCCTCAATTCTGTTTAGAGGATGACTCTGTCCTGCATTTTAAAACATTACAGAGGCAGTCAACCAGCATCACTGTCAGTAACAGCAAACTTGATGTGAGATTAAAGACGGCCTTAAAAATGGAACATGAAATCCAACTCGAGGAAATTCTTGTTTTATGATGTTATATCCAGCCGGATCACCTGGTAAAACACTTGCTTACATTTTATCACCAACCCTTCGAAGACCTCATGAATCACCCGAGTTTCTTTGGAGTAACGATCACAAAAAACATCTTTCAGTTAACCTTAAAAAATCTCCAATAATTAATTTATCATGAGATCGGTGAGTAATTTGACAAGGATCTCATCAGCTATTATGAACAGACATATTTTTGCATTGTTACACTTTGTTGCCATGATGACAAGGTATGTCTTCTGCAATGCAGCCAGGTATGCCACCTATTGGCATTCCTTCATCACTGCTTGCATCTTGCTTCATTTTTTTTATTGACCCCGTTTGTAAGCCGTTCAACCACATCAGATCAGTAATAGCTTAATGACTCTTGAGCATGATGGCTTCAAACTTGTCTAATTATGGGTTTGATGACTGATGCGGAAATTAACTACAATAGAGAACAATGTAAAGGTGGCTAAAATTGAGCATTTTGCAGAGAAATAAAAACATGTTGTTTGAGAATGTAGATATGTATCGTCCATACAGAAAGGTGTGTGCTGTGTACCATTTTTCAAGGTCACTGGATGCCTTCATTGGTGTGTATGCCTCCTCCCACCCCCTTCCTCCCACTCAACCTGTCACATGTAGTGATGCAGTGCCCATGCAATGGCCTGCCAGGAACCCTGCATTTGGTGGTGCAAATGCACTGTGGTCAGAGCAGTTCAGTAAATAGTGTGACAAACGTCTGCCAATCAGTTTCCGCACACGTCCAGTAGTTGACTGACGGTTGAGAGAACGTGAAAGACTGCACACCTCCACTATTTTGTTCCTCCTTGCTCCCATCTGTGGAACTGCCTTTTGAGTCTGTTCAAACCCACCTTTCCCTCCAGGTCTTCAAAAGTTGGCAGGTCACCACCATTTCATGTAACCAATCCCCCCCCTACCTCACCCCTGCCCCCATCCTTACTAGTGATCTTTTTTTACCCCCATTAATCCTACCAAACCAAACTCTCTCACTTGCAGGTTACTCTTCCTTTCCCTCCTCTATCGTTTCCTGTTCATGGATTTCATTGCCTGTTTTCCAACTCGGGCAACGACTCACTGTCCGTTCATTGCCTTTTTCCCCCTCTTAAACCCCCTTAAATCCCCTTGCATCCCCACATACCACCTTTTACCCTTCAGAAGTTGTGTAGGAAAAAAATATGTTGGACTGCTGTGAGTAACTTCTTCATAAAACTTTTTGAATGCCGCACACATTTAGATGGGCCAAATGCTCAGTTTTGTCTTGTGTTTTTAAAATATTAGATATCACCCAAAAACTTCCACATAATAATCAATGTCACAGGAAAAGTAAGTTTCACGATGTACCTTCCTCTGTTATGATTTTTCTTGGTAGCATGACAAGCCAAGCCAAACCAAAAGTTGATGAAAAGCGAAACTCACAGCTCTCGAGCTGCAGGGCGCACGTCTGCCTGTCCATCGGGTACTTGGTGAGATCCATATTGCACGCAACAGTCGCTGTGATTCTGCAATAAATGAGATGCATATAATCATCTTATTTTGAAAGCATAACCGGTCTTATTTCATTTCATTTAATGTGTAACAGGTCATGCTATGCTTTCCTCTGAGTTGTAATGGATTCCATTTCCTGTCGAGTCATATCCACATTATAACTTCTTATGTTCTGTTCTCATGACAGTAGTGACAGCACCTTGAAGTATGCTAGCTTACATTGGGCCCATTAAGCCTGCTGTTTTGTCTCCAGTTATGTACAGGGTATTTCGAGTTGACCCGGACAACTTTGGTTGTTAATATATTTAGAACCACAAAAGATATGACGACACCCTTTGGTTTATACGATACAGAAACTCATAAAGTTTTGTGCACACCATTGATACACTTCAATGTGAGCTCTGTTTGTTGTGCACAGGACATGAAGGCAGTACACGAGTTCTTGCCATGTTTGGCACAACATGCTTACGTCCACCAGTGTGCATGCAGCTGTGATCCGAGAACGAAGATCCTGCAGGTTTGCCACCTTGATGTTGTCGCCAACATATTTGACAACTCCCCACAGGTAAAAATCAAGGCGCATTATGTCTGGTGATTGTGGGGACCAGGCGGTGGTCCGTCTCGGCCAATCCAGCGACCTGAACATTTTTCATTCAGGACGGCTCGAGCGCCGAAGGCCCAATGAGGGCGAGCGCCATCCCGTTGAAAAATGATATCGGGTTGCAGGTCTTCAATCTGTGGGAAGGCAAATCCTTCCAACATGTTCTCATGTAAATTGTTAAGATCACTGTATCCTCCGCGAAGAAAAATGGACCCACCAAGCGGTCATGGAGAAGGCCACACCACACATTAATCTTTGGACTATCACGGATGTGTTAAATGACCACGGGAGAGATTTTCAGAGCCCCAGATCCTCACATTGTGTCGGTTGACCTTCCCGAGAAGGAAAGCAAGCTTCGTCTGTGAACAGACCTTTTACAGAAACCTCGTCATCCTCTATGCGACTGGCATTTCCAAAGTAAACACCTTGCGTTTGGGTCCGTCATTTGTTTGAGTTCCTGCAAAATCTGCACCTTATCGATAAAGCTTCAGTCTTTTTACAAAATCCTGTGTACAGTGGTGGTTGTAGTCCAGTTCTCTGGATGCCGTCAATTTGATTTTTTGGGGACTTTGTTGAAATTATTCACGTACTCGTTCAACATCTGCTGTACTTGTGTGTGGTTTATCAGTACTTTTCTGTTTCTGACAACTTCCAGTCTCCTTAATTCTCTTGTAGCACTCTCCATACCAGTCTGCGATGGCGGATTCCTTCCAGACCTTGTACGGAAATTACGCTGAACTTGCGTGTCGTATCTTGTCTCGATGACCATTTAACGCGCTGAGCTCTTTTTTCTTACGTTAAACCACCAGACCTGAAAATTAAGGAAACTTTTTTGAGTTTTGTATCATATAAAACAAAGGTATTGTTGTATCGTTGTGTACTAAACATAATATGGAATAGGCAAAGCCTAGAAGCGAACGTAGAATTCTTCTTACATTCGCTTCTTAACTATATCAAATTAAAGTCTTTTTGCTATGAAAAAATAAAATTACCTTAACATTACCTTCCAACAACAACTACACCGCCTAGAACAGGATCTCATCTGAAAAAAAATATTACCTCACATTACCTTACACACAACAACTACACCGCCTAGAACAGGATCTTATCTGAAAAAAAAAAGTTCCTCAACATTACCTTCACAATGACAACTACACGCCTAGAACAGGATCTCATCTCAAAAAAATATTACCTCAACATTACCTTCACAACAACAACTACACCGCCTAGAACAGGATCTCATCTGCAAAAAAATATTCCTCAACATTACCTTCACAACAACAACTACACCGCCTAGAACAGGATCTCATCTGAAAATAAATATTACCTCAACATTACCCCTTCCTACCCCAACTCACAACAACAACACACCGCCAGAACAGGATCTCATCTCAAAAATTAATACCTAGAAGCTAACGTAGAATTCTTCTTACATTCGTTTCTGACTTTACGATAACTTGTTCACAACTGAATACGCAATTTCCGGTTACTTCGGCCTGGATTCGGGTCAGCGATCAAATAACGTAAATCAGGATTAAAAATTATTTTTTGATGATGCGGGAGATATCTTTATTAAATCAGTGGAGGAAATATACACCATGTCTGATATTTGGGTCTTTCATGTCTCCGACATGCCTTTATCTCCCACATGCATCATTCCCCATGACAAAAACCGGAAACAAAAAAAAACCGGAAGCAAAAAAAAAACGGAAGCAAAAGGTCATAACAACGACACGATTCACAATTGGCAGGGTATTGTTTGTTGTTGTGTTGTTGTTTCATATTCTCTCATGTGCACGCGTTAAGTAATATTCACAAGATAGAAATAAAACCAATCGTGTTTATACACGCACAGCGTTTAAAAACAACCAGAAGCAAAAGGTCATAGCCAACGACACGGATTCGAAATTGTCCAGGGGTATTGTGTTTGTTGTTGTTGTTGTTTCCTATTCTCTCATGTGCACGCGTTAAGTATGAAGCTCACTGCGTTCCCTATTAACAACCAAAGTTGTCCAGGTCTTTTTGGAACACCCTGTATGATAAAAACACGATCGAGATACCCGTGATATGCACGGGAAGGGGCTGGACAGCCGGTTCGTGAAGGACTTTGGCAAAGAATCTTACTGCAGCTGACTCCAACAGCAGTAAGGTGTATGCCAATGCTGAATCCACGAATGTCAATCTGCAACCCCTCACACAATTTCCTCCCTCATTCTGGTTGAAACTCAATCCCTCTATATTTTAATTAATTCCAAACAGCATCAGTCCAATCACAAATGCATACGATACCATTAATATAAGAAAATACAAACACTCGTAAGGTAAACAAATAAAGATGCCGTCCTCAGGTGACACGCAATACAGACAAATCTGCCGGCAAGAAAATGCGGATACAAAAACACTTCATTCAAAACAAATATTAAAATCATAATTGTATTGAGAAATTTATGAAACCTCCCTCCCACTTTAGAATGGATAAAAGTGGGGTCGTTCAGGTGGAAACTCAAAATCACGATTGTGTTGAGATATTATCAAGGCAGCGAATGTTTCGGCCGAACCCATGATTGTGTTTACTTCCGGATTGGGAGCAGCTTTGTACAGATCAAAAGTCAAAATCACAATTGCATTCAGGTATTTATGAAATGTTCCACCCACCTGAGGCCAACCGCTGGGACCCCAGAACGTTCCAAATAAGGTTTGACTGGGATAGCCCCAAAACTGAGGGCGTAGTTCAGGGACAGACAAACAGACGGATGGATGGACAGACACTTCTGCTTTATAATATAGAATATAGATTATCATTGAAGGCCAAGGCCTTATAATACAATATTCCGCTCGTTCACTCACAATCTTCCCATGTCTTGCATTACAAATTGTAAGCATTGCCATGTGGTCCATGCTCCGCATGGAGCTGTCGGAACCAAAATTAGCAACTTCGATGTTTCCAGGAGAAATTTACCGGAGCAGTCACGGTAATCAAAAATATGGCTGCTTCAAATTTAATCAGGGCAGGTTGTCTCATAGCATTTTTCCAGAGTGCCGTCCAGGCGACATTCCTGCTCAAGAAGCTACGCGGTTCTGTGCCAGTGCAGTCAGTAAAGCAATTTAGCTAGATAACCCCATGCACAGTCTTCCTTCCTCACAGCAATAGTGAACCCATGTATGAAGAGTCTCAGAACTGTAGGCCAGAGGTTCAGACTTTAAACATTGGATACTTGCCTTAGGGCATATAGGACCGTTCCATTGGGAAAGATCCGGATGAGGCGGTTGTCAACAGTGATGTCATGTAAGAATGACTTCTTGGAGTCGACGATAAATGTATCTGGAACCCAGAGCATTTCGACGAGGCGCCCGTCCACACTCAGGCTTCTGTTTCCCATGAGAAGTAACCGCTCGTCTTGCCAACGTTGCCTTAAAAATATGGTCGCGGTGTAATCCTGTTCCGATATAAGGACACAAAATACTTATTGATTCCCTTTGATTGATTATCCCCCCCAAAATTTTTTTATTTTTTTATTTTTTATTAATGCTGTCCAACAAAAACTAAAATAAAATAAAATAACCAAATCCCCCCACCCCCAACTGTGATGTACTTAGTGTAAGTTAACTCCATATGTGTTTGGTTGTAAAGGGTTCAAATTTCTTTCAAAATTGTGTGTTGTATATGTACAAGCGATAAGTATTGAACCATCGCTCAAAAGAAGAGACTAAAAGTCGTTTGAGAAAGAGTTGCTGTTTAGGATTCCAAAAACCTCACCTGAATCGAATACAGTTTATGTCAATTGCTCGTCTGAATATTACTGATCGTGTCCATCCATTTTGGTCAAAAACACACAGAAACTTTCAGATGTATTTCATTCATTGCGGTGGCATTGTCTTCGAAGACGACTACTACTTTGATGGCCCCAACTGCCTCTTTGTTGTGTGATGAGCCAGGGAATGTTTTTGGTCAAAGTCTTTCATGAATTGGCGAGCCAGGAATGATGTTCGACCAAAGGTGACTGGAGAAGAATTTGTAATTTGTTCAGGGCTCTGGTGACAACTTGCCTCGGTTTCATGAATGACACAGTGGGATCTGTAGCATCCACAAACTAATGCTAGAAGATGGGGACACCGACTTAATTTCCTTCTGATGGAAGGTGCTCATGCACTGATGATTCACCCAGTCTCAACATAAGGTATTCTATTAGATGGAGCAACCAGGGTACAGAGGAGTGATCAGGATGTGATCTGTGTTCATTCTCTCGGTCAACCTCGCCAACCTGTGGTTCACATCAAAGCAAAGCTGGAGACTCGTGATACCGCTTCGTGCTGGGTGGTTCGGTCCAAGTGGTGATTGTGGGTGGCCTGGTACAAACTCATCACCTAGTGCGATACCTAGGGGGGTGGAATGTGGTGTGTGTGTGTGTGTGTGTGTGTGTGTGTGTTCACATGCAGATTTACTTGAATCGACATTGTCACCTACGCATCCCATCAAGGCTCTGCATTGTAAAGTGCTTCGTCTCCTTTTTCATCTGTTCCTGGTGGCCCCTCCATCATGCATTCTGATTTACGTTCCCCTCAATTCATCATTGGTTATTGTGACAGCTTATATCTGCGAGAATAAGCACTGGAAACAAAACACTCATGCGGCCTTTGAATCAACTGTCAATGATAAAATCAACAGCAAATAGTTCATGTGACAAATCTGCAGACAATTCGACAATGAGGATTCTTAATGCAGGCTTTATAGATAGGTGGGATATGCAGCTAAGAATACATGCCCTTGACAAAGTTAAACAAGCCTCGCACAGGATTGATATTTTGATCAGATACTGTACTGAATATTTACTCAATCAATCAATTAAGTGCAGTGAAAAGATTGGTCATACTCGATATAGAGTACAGACAAATACTGAGACAGTAAGTAATGCTTTGTTAGAATAACATAAGGATTATGTTGTACATGTACATGCACTGCTCTATTTTCCCTCCATAGAGAAATATATAATCTCCAAATAGATCTGAGAATGAATGACTAACATGAAATTAGGTGTGGAAGTGGACTCACACACTCACTAGCATCTGTACACGGAGCATAGCAGGACGACCATGACAAACGGTGTACATTTCTGTGGCTGAGAACCAGCCATGGACGGGTTTCCACTCTGTTGCAGAATGTTGGAGGTGAGGACAACTAGGAATTAGGTCATCATACTTTTCACGGATTCGCAGTTTTTCGACATTTTTCTCACCTGCTTCTACATTTACGGCCTTGTGCTTTGCGTATTTGCGGTTTTTCTTGGGCATATTCACGGTTTTTTTGATTTTCCATTTTGAATCATGAACCGCCGGGAACCTATCCCCCTTTTTCCCCCATTGAAACAATGCCCCAACAGTCATGGATTCAAAATTTGCGACATTTTTCAGGAACGTATCTCCCGTGAAGGTACATGAACCTGCACCGAGTCCGACAGGATAAACATACGAGCTGAAGTTCATGGCGTTGTCTGGGGAAATTCTATGAAATATGTATTTAAATATTTCCTGCATGACAAATTGAGGAATGTTGGCCTAATGGTTTCATATGAATTACCAATATTTGGTGTTGCAAAATGTGCTTGGACCACTTTCCCTTATTTTAACTTCTTTTTATACATATTATTTCAAAAATACAACAAATCACTGCAACCTCAACATACGATCTTCACAAAACATATTACTCGATCGCTTCCGGGAAAACCCCAGGCAGTGCGTAAGCAACATACTCACTCGAGGCCTGAGCACAGAGGTGTTATAACAGACCTGTGTAAAGCAATCTTTTTAATAACAGGTACACGTGTATATATCTATATATCTATATATTACTAAAACTCTATGTATGTATATTCCCTAAATACAGCCAAAACGGTACACGATAGCGCAAACATTTTAGGGCCACCTTACTCACCATT
>CM068953.1:9115544-9132928 GCA_035128595.1 Eptatretus atami
TATACAAAGACAAAAACAAAAGAAAGAAAGGAGAGAAGCCACAAACACAAATAGGTTTGCACACAAATACAACACACAGGTGAGCAGAAAGGCAGAATACAGCCAATAAACCATCTCTACCTCCTGACATGCGAGGAAATAGATATATACTCCCCTTATATCCTAGGAAAGAGGAGGGCCTTCAACTCATCCCACCATCACTGGGGAAGATGAGGAAGCACGACCACTCGTTAGCAAGATGAGGATGGAAGGATACTGAAACTGTGCTCCACGAGACTTGACCCACCCAAGAAGTAGGATAAGCCAAGTAGGTCCGAGAAGGGTGTGAAGACACCAGGATGGTTTACAAAGCCACCAGCCCATCAATTCCCAAGTCCCGGAAAGGTGCACCGAACAATAGAGCTCAACAAGAAGTGACTGCTCTTTCCCTCTTCTGGGCCATTTATATAGTCCATAGAAACAATGGCAGGTCATGTGACCGATTGTTTGGCACATGATCCGGTGTTTCCTACGACTTCCCACTGATTGCGACGTCACGGATCACATGGTTGGGATGCATTTGTGGATTATGATGTCTCTGTGTGAATGCAAATGATGACATCACTCAATCCGGTTCTCTTGCTGGAGTTCGAACCCGAATTATGACGTCAATGTACATCTGCAATATATATATATATATATATATATATATAATATATAATATATATATATATATATATATTGAGAGAGAGATCACCTTCGAGTTACGTTCTTCAGAGTTTGTATCAAGTGCTAATCAGGATGTTCTCTTTTGTGAGTGTGTGTGTGTGTGTGTGTGTGTTGTGTTGTGTGTGTGTGTGTGTGTGCCTGCCACTTAACAGGACTATATTATCTACACCTCAGTGAACATTTAGTGACATGAGGCTATTTTTCACACCTTCAACATTGTAGACCTTTATTTTATTTGTCTCCAGCCTCTCCAACAATGTCGAAGACGGGGGACATTAAATGAGCTCCACCCGACCAACCGATCATCCGTCCATGTTCCATCTCACTAACTTGGCTTGTGTACATAATATTTCAGAAAACGTTCAAGATTATCTTTCATGGCGACTAGATCTATTCCCCAAACGGCGGGGGATCTGGAGTATCAGCTCCTTGTTACTTTGCCATTTGTCCCCAAGGATGTGGAATCAAACAGGATGTGTAGCCTGGACACATTAAAGCACAGCCTTCTTTCAATTGCCATATACACCAAAAACTCCTGATTTAACAATGATGAAGAAATGTGTTCCCTTATCAAAATATCCTGTGATTTCATGAGATTTAATGGATTTGAGAATCTTATCACGTGTCCACAGTATGATATGCCTGATAATTTAGGAGATCGTATCTGTGTCACACTCTGTTATGGTGACCCTGGATGCTGCATACAAACTTCCTTAGGTTCTGGACAGTCATTGTGGAGGAGTAAAAGATGATTATTCCTGGGATCATTTAGCTTGACATCACGTGCATCAAAAACACTTTGGTTCCAACATTGCTGAATCACTGTGAGGGACTCTGAGAATTTTGTAACAAACACTTAAAGAGGAGAGGATTTAAGGAAACTGTTTGGAAGTGATGACATTTGTTCAAATCTCTCTGACTCTCTGGAAAATCCTCTTTATCTATTTGCTGATGATTTCACCCTCTGCCGTGATATCCCTCTTCCTTCAGACGGGCAGGTTGCAGCCCCTTCCCTCTCTTCAGACCTTGACAAAATCACAAACTTGTCAAACAGTTGCAATATGTCTTTTAAACCTGAGAAATCTCACACTCTCACTGTCTCTCTCTGAAAGGACTATCTGGAAACCCCCTCCTATCTACTGTCTTAACAATCCTGTTGAGGAAGTTCAGTTACTCAAACTCCTGGGTTTCGCCATCAGCCATGATCTTTCTCAGGCAAACCACATTTCAACGTTGGCCTCCAAAGGCAGCCGCCGACTGTACATCCTCAGTCATGCAAAATACAATGTCCTTCCTTCGCACACCTGAACTCTCCATCTACAAGGGTGTGTGTGTGTGTGTAAAAACCACTGCCGCAGATAACTATTTGTATTAACAGGAAATGATACGAACCCGACACCTCTCATCCACAGATATTTCTCGTATTTCCTATATCTCAGTGAGTCCGATTTGCCTTAAGTGACAGAACAATTATGGTTGACCGAAATTCTGTGTAATGTAAAATGGGACTTCAAGTCTTCAACCACCCCCCCCCCCCCACCCCATTCCTCCGCAAGCCCCAAGTTATCAACTCCCCCCCTCACAATTCCAAGTGCCCAATCTCCACCTCCCAACCCGAAGGCATCAATCAAACCCCAACCATCACAAAGTCCCTAACCTCTCCCCTAGTCTAAAGTCTCAACCTCCCGCTCCCAACTCTGACCCATCTTTCCTCCACCACCCCCCACCCCCGGCCCCGAAACACAACTCTGTCCCATCCTCCCAACTCATAAAAGCGAAAGGGCATTCTTACATGGATCATTACATATTTATTATTGTGTCACCAAAATCACCGAGTTTGAAGTTGTCTTACTTGGGACCTCCTTATCATTACTCGTCAATAAACAACTATCTCAGAATTCTGGAACACATATTTCGTGTCACTAGAAATCTCTCAAATGGCATATTTACCAGATTTAGTTGAAATAATAATAATAATAAAGTAGAATAGAACGGCACTCGTAGAGCGCATACTCTCGCCTCGTGCGTTCATTCTAAACAAAAATACCATCGTTGCCTGAACAAGCTCCTATTATTGCCCACTGCTATTATGGCCCATATACCCGTATTATCCATGCACCATAGTTATGTCACATACTTTCTTGTCATAGGTTATGAACATCAAAAATTAAATTCTTCACTCACATCAGGTCATAGATCAGATATATGAAGTTTAAGAATTTTTGGAATAAGAATTTCAATTAAACCAATTATGGCTGGAATACCACTTCACTGATGACTATATATCCCATGGGGAGTTGATGACACATTGCCAAGTTTTAATTATTTTTCGTTGAGCAGTTTTGGAGAAAATGATGTCCAATTATTTTTTCTTTAATCCAATATGGCTTCCATACCATGTGATGCATGACATCAGTGCTAGCAAAAAAAATATTCTCCATGAGGAGTCCCTCCGATGTAAGTTTTGCATCGATCGAAGAAGTGGTTGCAGAGAAAAGCATTTTTATAGCAGAAATATATAGACACGGACAGACAGACAGACAGACAGACAGGGGCGATGCAATAGCCCCTCATCCCCTTCGGGGCAAGACTAATAAAACCAGCTTTTGATTCCTTCCAACCCGCTTTTCGTGGCCTCCAACTTGCCACGTATGTCTTAATTTTTTTCTGATCCTTTTTCTCAAAATTTAGCCTCTGGTTTTAATATGTTTATATTAACATATTTCACTGATAATTATCTATGATGTAATCGGTGGTGAAGGAAGCTGCCGGGGCCTGCCATTCACCTCTGCTGCTGTACTTGTTGTCTCCTTGTTCTGCTTGTTTGTCGATTTGACTGTTCGTGTTGCTTCTCCATGAGCTTGACTTTGTTTTTAAAAAAAAAAAAAAGCAATGTGAGTCACTCTTGATGAGATTTATGTTGTGACATCATATATTACATAAGAGTTTACCATGTTAATTTCTGAGATGGTGTCTATGCTGGCAATATCAAGACTCATTCCAACTTCCACTGGTTCACCTGGAACAAAACACGACCAAATGTAGCACAATCATATTTAGTTGTTGGTCAAGTAGCAAATATCACTTGAAACTTGTTTTAAATGACCAAGCAGGGGAAGGTTTCCCAGGATGGAACCGCACTCAATTTTTGTTTGACAGTCACTTCAATTGGAATAGATTTCAAAGTAGAGGATGAAACTTTCAAAGGTCCTAAAGAATGGTGCAAAGGTAGCACACTTGCCTCCAAGCTATCTCACTTGGGTTTGATTCTCAACCAGGTGATAAACTGCCGGACTGGTGCTTCGTGGGCAGGACGTTGCGTCGAAGAGTGTGCCATCCAAAGGATGAATGCTAAGCTGGGTCCCCTCCTCAAACATTGATCGATGGTCAACGACAAAGATCGATGGAGAGGAGGCGAATTATTTCTGGCAGACTGAACAAATTCCAACTTCCTGCCCGAACCAAGTCCAGAGAGGAGATGGGCACCTCCGGGTCAATTTACCCATGTAAACACCAACATGGCACCCCAACGATCTGCGACGTCTGGGCCTGACGATGACGATCACATCTGAGATGGAAATCTCTGAAGTCTAATATTTTTAAATTTATTGCAATTGCTGGTGATGGTTTTTTTATTTTTTTTTTAACTTCCAATGTCCCACCTTTGGCGTGGTTCCATTTTGGGCAACATTCCACCAACAGTCATTTAGAGCAATAATACAATCAACAGAAAGTGGAATTGTGCATCCATGTGCGTACAAATGTACTAACCCCTCAATAGAAAGAAAAACTCATAATTCAATCTTCCTTTTGGCATGGTCATGTGAGTGTTTGAGATGCAAGATCAGTCGTGCAGTGAATGAAAGGTGATCCGACATTTGAAACGAGGCTAATCTCACAATTGCAAAACATTATGGCATCCTTTGAAGGTTCATTTTGTTGTTCAGGCTCAGCTTGCAACCTTTCACCCAGTAACAGGGAAACTGGAGCGAAGCCTTGGGCCGTCCGAATGAACCCACATCACATCTCATCCTCCATGGGATTTATGTACAGGCTCAGAGAGGTGGAGGTGAAGAGATCACATGAATAGATCATATATTATGGAGACGAGGAGATTGGGACCATACTGTGTGCAGAACGTTGGTGCTGCTTAAGCAGTCTCCTTGGCTGTTGGGCACAATCCTGGACGGGTCACCACTCCGACAGTATACCAGCATGCTGGCACTCATTTTGCCGACCTCGGAAGGATGACAGGCCGAGTTAACCCCACCTGGTATTAATTCAACAGCTGAGTGGGATTTGAACTCAGGACCCTTGGATCCAAAGCCCACCACCCGAACCATTAAGCCAACAGTATGTATGTATGTATGTATGTATGTATGTATGTATGTATGTATGTATGTATGTATATATATAAATAAATAAATTGTTATATTATATTATGGGACATGTGAGATTATTCCAGCCTCCACTGTTCTCCAAAATAACAATTGGCTGTAAGAGACATAAACACACAGGTACACCTGTACTCGTACAACCATATCCCAACCTTTTGTTTCCCAAATTAATATCACCCTGCATGGAGGAACGAGTGGTGCAATATCATTTAGAGACAGACTTTTTGAGATGTCACGATTTATTTGGTTTATTTCGATGGAATATAAGAGAAGGTGTAGAGATAAGCACCACCGAAAGATAATTGACCATGACCCAGTTACTACGACTTTGTAAGAAACCATATCAATTCAAATCTTGTAAATAAAAAAAAATGATACAATCCATTTAACATCCTCCCAAAGCGGTTGTTCAAGTATATTGCACAAGGAATGAGATGGTTCGAGGGTAAAATGAAGACTTGCTTACGTTCGAAGAAAGGCCGCAGGTACTTGTTGTAACCCTTCATGAGGTGTTGAATGTTTTGAGGCAAGGCTTTGGTGAAACCTCGTCCTACATGACTGCTGGGCCTGGCAGGTGCACACGTATTCAACATACAACTGTCATCCGCAATACCTGCCCATCTTGGGACATGAACAGTACTGGGAAATAAAAGATGAAGATCAAAGATGTGATCACAGGAGTGGGAAACGATATTAACATTCAGAACAGTATATATGGTACAGAGAATAGTTTTTTGGTGTTTTTGATGATTGTTTGAGAATGGGGAGATGCACAGGGTAAAATTGTATACCAACACTTCTAAAGCTCAATAGAATGAATAATTGACAAGGACGTGGTCAGATGAACCGATTGTAGCAGAGGAAGAAAAGCAGATATTTTCAGGGAAATTTGTCAAGATCAGATCCAGAAGACATGGAGGACCGTTGGTTGAGATCCGGGCCGGGAAGTTGACTGAGTCAGTCCCAATGAGTCACAGAAGTCTTTTGCTGAAGTGCCATGACAGGTGAGGGAGGTACCCACACCTAGCCAACTGGCATGATGACAATTGATGTCACCACATATGAGGAAGAGAGAGTTGGGATGAGAGGATAGAAGGTGGTCCACGTTTTCAGTTTGCAAGATGTAAATGGAGTGATCACTGTTTTGGTGGACGGTACAACACTCATGTAAACATGAGGTGGGAGTGGAGGTTCGTGGGGGAGTGAGGGCAGTGCATGGAGTGTGAGGAATGGAGTTTTTGATGAAGAGAGCAACTCCGCTGCCAGGACAAGGCTCAGGTCTGTCATACAGGAGGATGGGGTAATCAGGGAGAGATATGAGGGAGTCGGAGACGTCTTGAAGTGGGAAAGTTTCTGTTAACAGATTATGTCTGGTTTGTCAGTGGAAATATGTGTGGAAAGATACGTGAGGTTTGAAAGTGAAGGCCCCGATGTTTGAGGTCCACACTGTTAAGGAAGACTGAGGGGAGGAGGCTTTGGGTGCAGGGGAGGGGAGGAGAGGATCGTATGAGGGAGAAGGGGGAGGGAGGTAGGGAAAGATGTTGACAGTGTGTGGGGATTACAGAAGAGGTAGAGGAGAGGGTCGGATGAGGAGGAGAAAAAGCTCTCGGTGGTGATGGGATGAGGTACAGTGGGGAGTAATAAGAGAGGAGGCAGAGGTCATTTGAGATTGGAAGAGGTGAAGGGATGAGATGGAAGAGGGCGCAGGGGAAGGAGGCAGCTTTTTGGATGTGAGGAGGGGAAACTTTGAGAAAGGGGAGTGAGGGGAGATTGAGGGAGGAGGGAGTAGAGGGAGAGTTGAGGGAGAATGGTGAGGGGGAGTTTTGGAGAAAGGTGAGGGGAAGAGTGAAGTATCTTTGAGAGGGAGGGGAGATGATGAGAGCAGGCACAGCCAAGATGCAGGAGGGTGATGGGAGAGGCGGGGAGAGGGGAAGGATGAGACTTTGTCATGGTATGATGAAGAAGGGAACAGTCAGGGGAGGTACAATATTTGAGGGGTTGGGAAGGAGGGGGTGTGAGAAGAGAGAAAGATCATGTTTGAAATGTTGAGTGTGCTGATTGAGAGAGTGAGATATCTGTTGGTTAGAATGGAGCCCACAGATGTTAGAACACCACACACTTTGGGACACCAGAGGAGGAGCTGATACGAAAGCAGAAGACAGTGAAGAGGCATGACAGAGGAGGTCATGATGAGGGGCAAGCTGGGAGGGGTAAGGAGGGGTATAACAGGTAAGGGGTTCGGAGGTGGTTTCTGTAAGTCGGTGGGGTGAATTGGCACTGAAGTTGGAAAAAAGTGGACGATTGATGGAACACGAACATACATTGCAAACTGGGATTTTACAAATCTGTAAGTTAGAGATGTGATTGAAGACATGACGTGAGGGATGCAATTAAGGAGAATTAAGAGAATGGAGAAAAGGAACGTTGTAACAGGTGGACTTTTTAGACACGGGATGAAGGAAAGGTCCAATTCAAAACAGTCCTTTCAAGAAGAAGGGAAGAAGAAGAAGAAGAAGAAGAGAAGAGAGAAGTCGTGAATTATGATACAATACTGAGAACCACACGTGTGAAAGTGGAAATTGAAACATTTTAAGAGACTGTTTTTTTTTATTTTGATAAGACGAGGTGGATTAGGTGAGATTGGTAAAGGAAAGATTGAAGAAAAAATTGTGAAGGTGTATGGTGAACTTGGGTCAGCAAAAGTAGAAGGAATATGGTGGATCGGCAGAATAAGGAGGTCGAAGAGTCGGAACAGGAAGTCACGTGGTTACACGGAGCATCCGGTTTGGAGAGAAAAGGGTTTTTTTTTGTTGTATTTTTTGATATTTTAAGACATGAAACAGAGGGTATAGTTGGGAGGGATAGAAGGAGGGTGGAGGGAAAGATGGAGAAAATAAAAACATGGTAAAAAGGAGAAAATGCAATAACCACGATGGTGCACACAAACGGGAAGAAGGGTAGGCCTCAAGGAAAGCAGATATGAAAAGATGATGAAAACTCAACAATTAGCACAACTTTTAACACAAGACTGAACTCGGAACACACAGTAAACACAGAGATAACAAAATGACAGTAAAAACAACCGGAAAAACCTATCTTTGAGAAAGTCGGCAGAGACCCTGAAGAGGAACCGCCACCATCGCTCAAGAACCGGAACCGGAACCCTTACCACTGCCTGCCCTCGCTACCCCTCCCACCCCCACAATCACTGCCCTCGCTACCCTCCACACTCATCACTGCCTGCCCTTATTACCCACAATAAGGTATTCAAAAGTTGAACAAATGGAGAGGGGGTGCCGATGACGCTCCTTGCCTGAGGCATCATTTGATTTCAGTCCGGCCCTGGATGTGTCGAAAAGGTGATAGATGGTCTAACTCTAAAGGGTCTGAAGAGGATGTTCCAATCGGATTTTGGGACTAAAGGGGTAGAAAGAGTCTAGAGGGTCTTATCTCCAAAGGATGTAAATGTTTCAGGGGTTTAAAAGCATCAAAAGTGCCTAAATAGATTTAAGTGATCTAAAGAGTGGAAAGCTCTAAATGGTCAAGGGTTCAAGCCGACTGAAGGGGTCGAAGCATGTTTAAACGGTTTGAAGGGTGTTAAGGTCCAAGAGGTTTAAAGGGAATCGATGGATTTAAGGCGACTACAAGTCTAAACTCTGAAGGATCTCGGGGTCTAAAGGGTATAAAAGGACTAAAGGGTGAAGGGGTCTAAGGGTTCTAAAGGGTGTATTTTGGTTTATCGTGTGTAATTGGTCCACAAAGTCTAAAGGAGTCTGAAGGGTGTAATGGGTTTTAGAAGGGTCTTCGGGTTCCAAAGGGTCTATATGGTCTTAGGGTTCTAAAGGGTATGGGATATATGGAGTCTTAAGGGTCTTAGGGTTCTCGAGGGTCTTAGTGGTCTTATGGATCTAATAGGGTCTCCAGGGTCTTACGTATCTTAGTCTTTGGGGGTCTACAGACTTTAAAGGTATTTCCAATAGTACCTAATTAATAGATGTAGTCATGACACAACTGATGTTCAAACAGTTCATAATTAAGAAAGATGTCGTCATGTGGGTTAGTACCTGGACATACACTTGCTTCTATATATAGATAGTCACGTTGGTGCTGAAATAAAAGTCAGCAGGATCTTAGGGTGTCTTCGGAGTCTAACGTGGTCACTGCCCCTTGGACGGACATCAGCTGGAGCATCCCATCTGCCAGCTTTAGTTGACCGGCATTAAAGATCCCACAATGTCATTCGCAGAGAGTTAGCGAGCTATGAACTCCCTGAAATATGATCTACATTTATGATTCTATACATCCAGGCAATGATTGCTTTTAGCATATTTAACGTTTCCTGCAATTTCCACTGACTTTTGCGATGTCTTGTCACCATTTTCCCATCAGGCATTACACCCATGAAAGCTGACTACCTCGTTCGATGGGGGCCTAATTTTCGCTGTCCTGCAACTTTAACGTCTTGTTTACATCGTAAGCCATTCTTTCAGCATCTTGCACAAAATCAATCCCATTATGATGATGATGATGTACTCACATCACATTCCTGTTGTTTAAAGATGCAACAGTTGGCACACAATGGTACATAGATAAAGTGCAATGAAAGTGTGTAATGTTTGCAGCACTCGATCACGATTGCATGCTCAACATACGGATGTAAAGTCACCGAAGTCCACAGGAGGACGGTCAGCGTTTGAACGAGGTAGTGCATTCTACATGAACATCACTGCTTCGATCTCTGCAAAGCAGACACATCAAGGTGAAGACAAACCTCACATATATACCTTCAAAGAGAAATACCTGTTCCCTTATATTGGGACAATTGGCAGGAAGTTTCCTCTTTCAAAACCAGAAACGCAACACATGCTTGTTTATGATACAATCATGCTCAAAATAGAACCTTATTGTCCTGTCCCGAGGTTCCATTTTGTCCTGGAAGCCTCAAAGAATTTTCATCGGGAAGACATTTGGTTCGATATCATCATATTCGATTCGATTCATATCATCCAGGCAAATATTCAGAGACAAACAAGGGGTTTCCCCTGAGGTGTGTTACAGATGATGAAGGAGAGGAGTATGTTAATATGGTGATTGGCTGGGGGGGGAAGGGGTCCTCATCAAAACAAACCATCATAAGGGGGATGAGTGAGGATGTCTCTTCCTGCGCAAGATAAATGTGGAAGATACATCTTGAAGTAGAACGGTACTCGATAGAGCACGTACCTCCGCCAGGTTGAACAGTGGACGTTTCGTATCCACTGATGGATACTGCTATTCTGGATATATGGATCTGCATCGATCCAGACGTGAAGGAAAATCGAATCGCCGCGTTCTTGTCACACACCCAACCGGTCCACCGAGTTTCGTGCGAATCCGTCCATCGCTTTTTGAGATATCCTGGTCACAAACAAACAAACAAACAAACAGGAGTGAAAACATAACCTCCGTCCATCTTCGAAAAAAATTATGGCCTCAAGGCCGATGATTCATTTTTTCGTGTAGTAGTTGCTAATTCTGACGGGATGGTTCAGAGGTAGCGCACGTACCTTAGTACTGTTTAGTGTGGGTTCAATTTTCAACCTCGTGGTAAACTGCTTGATTGGTGCGTTGCAGGCGAGGCAGTGCGTCGCAAAGATGGCCGTTGAACCGGATGTCCCATCTGCTCATATTAGTTGGCGAATGCCAATTCAAGCTCTGATGGTGTCTCTTGTTTTTTTTCTTGAGAGTGAATGAGTTATTGCCAGCACCTCCAAACAAATTCAAAATTCCTTTCCTGACGAAATGAGGGAGTGTCCGATTATAATCCGATTATAATCGGATTATAATCGGACACAATAATTATTATTGCTGTGAAGGCAAAGATAAACCGACCGGTTTAATGCTCGCCAAGCATGTACCAACCGAACTAACCTTTGGGCAGATCACAGAGAAATAATGTGATTGCTAAGAATGTTCCAGAACAGACAATGGCGTGTTGCTATTGACTTGAATTTCCACGTTCAATCAATAGCTAGAAGGCAATCACGAATGTGTAAAACGTTGTCCATGTACAGCCTCGGTGTGTAATGGTTGGAGCAACTGCTCGGTGGTGACTCGGCCGCGGTTCGAACACCAAAGACTTTTAAAATGGGACGTGCTGCTTTCTTGATGGCAATCATAATTGAAATAGGATAGAGCACGGTCAAACAACCATAGGTTGGCAATAGTGTTGTCAGCCTTGTTTGGCCAAATGTCCTCCTCCTGTGTTTAAGTTCCTTGAAAGGTGCGACATTTATTATTCCTGGTATAAGTACAATTTTAAATGGCATGCAGAAACACCATGAGAACAAATAATCAGATCATTGTAATGGAGGAATAAACGCCTGAACAAATTGATGTTAAAATCGGGTCAAGTCGAACGTGATGCCTGCTTAGTCTGTTGGTGAAATTATTCGGCCAAACTTCCGTCTTGACAATCCCACAACAAAGTCAGATCATTTGGGGTCATAACCCCTTTGAACCCTGAGCTACTTGAGCTTTGGGCTCCCCCAACCTGGGCTCGCTGGAGAAAAATCGGGTCGCTTGGGCATGTGTAGGTTTGAATAGTGGTCAGTGAACCGGCCACTCTGGTATATGGAGGCTTGAATAGCGGTCAGTGAACCGGCCGCTTAGATATATGGAGGTTTGAATAGCGGCTGGTAAACCGGCCGCTCGGGTATATGGAGGTTTGAATAGCCGTCAGTAAACTAGCCGCTTGGGTAGAGGGAGGTTTGAATAGCGGTCAGTAAACGATCCGCTTGGGTATATGGATGTTTGAATAGTGGTCAGTAAACTCACCGCTCGGGTAGAGGGAGGTTTGAATAGCAGCTGGTAAACCGGCCGCTTAGATATATGGAGGTTTGAATAGCGGTCAGTAAACTAGCCACTCGGTATCAGGAGGTTTGACTAGCGGTCAGTAAACTAGCCGCTTCGATATATGGAGGTTTGAATAGCGGCTGGTAAATCGGCTGCTTGGGTATATGGAGGTTTGAATAGCGGTCAGTAAACTAGCCGCTCGGGTATATGGATGTTTGAATAGCGGTCAGTAAACTAGCCGCTCGGTATCTGGAGGTTTGAATAGCGGCTGGTAATCCGGCCGCTTAGATATATGGAGGTTTGAATAGTGGCCAGCAAACTAGCCGCTCGGGTATATGGAGGTTTGAATAGCGGTCAGTAAACTAGCCGCTCGGGTAGAGGGAGGTTTGAATAGTGGCGGGTAAACTGGCCGCTGAGATATATGGAGGTTTGAATCGTGGTCAGTAAACTAGTCACTCGGTATCTGGAGGTTGGAATAGCAGTCAGTAAACTAGCCGCTTAGATATATGGAGGTTTGAATAATGGCTGGTAATCCGGCTGCTTAGATATATGGAGGTTTGAATAGCGGTCAGTAAACTAGCCGCTCAGTATCTGGAGGTTCGAATAGCGGCTGGTAATCCGGCGCTTAGATATATGGAGTTTTGAATAGTGGCTGGTAAACTAGCCGCTCAGGTAGAGGGAGGTTTGAATAGTGCTCAGTAAACTAGCCGCTCGGTTAGAGGGAGGTTTGAATAGTGCTCAGTAAACTACCCGCTCGGTTAGAGGGAGGTTTGAATAGCGGCTGGTAAACTGGCCGCTTAGATATATGGAGGTTTGAATAGTGGTCAGTAAACTAGCTGCTTAGATATATGGAGGTTTGAATAATGGCTGGTAATCCGGCTGCTCAGGTATATGGAGGTTTGAATAGCGGTCAGTAAACTCGTCGCTCAGATATATGGAGGTTTGAATAATGGCTGGTAATCCGGCTGCTCAGGTATATGGAGGTTTGAATAGCGGTCAGTAAACTCGTCGCTCAGATATATGGAGGTTTGAATAGCGGTCAGTAAACTCGTCGCTCGGGTGTATGGAGGTTTGAATAGCGGATGGTAAACCGGCCACTATGGTTCAAAGGGGTAAAATGAAAATCGTACCAGTAAAGGTTTCTTCCCAGAAATAAAATTGTCATCAGAGTGGTGAAGACTTTACAAGGAACCTCAAAAGCCTGGTGTTGGCTTAACGGTTCAGGTGGTTGGCTTAAGATCTTCGGGGCTTGAGTTGGAGCCCCCTGTCCCACCGTTGAAATAACACCAAGTGGGTTGACTCAGCTTGTCATCCTTCTGAGATCGCCCAAATGAGTACCATCTTACTGGTAACAGAGGCACTGTATCAGTGGCACAGCCGCCACAGGCTGCATTTGAAACAACAAGGAACCTCAACGCAGCATAGTTTACGTATGGATGGTTAACTACTCTCTTATTAGAAAATGAAGATAAGTGATTGGATAATGATATTCGTTTCTCCAGGGGATGTGAAAAAGTAAAAGGTGGGCATTCTATAATTCACAGGTATCTTCTGTTCATATATATTTTTACTTTTGATGTCGTTGAATCTCCTGTTACTCTTGAGTAGATAATTTCATAAATTAAAAGACCTTTTCATTCTTTCTGATTTCAATATCCTCGGTTCAAAGGGTTTACCCTGAAGCGAGGAAAAGCTTGTCAAATTAACTGTACATAATAATTATTCCAGAGTCGGACACGATGGGACCTGAGGTGGTGCACTCACCTTTTGGCTGCCGAGTCTGGGTTTGAGTCTCAACCTGTCCGACTGGTGCTTCGCGGACAGGGCGTAGCATCAACGAGCATTCCGTCCCTCGGAGGGACTGGGATCTGTTTGCTAGTGGTACTGAGTGGACAATGGATATCCAATGGTGTCTTTTGACAAAGAGTAGGTGACTTATCACTGGTGTGACCTTTTCCAAATTTCTGCCCTATCTCAACAAAGTCCAATCCCTGAATCAGGGCTCTGAGCCCACATCTCACACCATGGACCAATGGCCAGGATAGGTAACCCCACGTGAATTATGTCAAAATTATATACAACTTGTAAATAATTCCACCAAAGTGTCATCCGGAAGAGCAAATTAATCCCTGGTGAGAGTTAAATCCAAGGCTCTTACAATTATTGGTATCTCTTGGCATAAGGTCAAGTCACAGAGTCCATTGTGAGCAGGTCGGTGGCCTTTCAGTTTTCAAAACACCTCTCATCAGGTCTTGCTCAACACGCGTACTCTTCTTTCTGCTCACCTACAGCCCACCGCAGGTCTTCCATGATGTGGTTCCAAATTCTCACAAACCTCATTATCCTGATGAAGTCCGAGCCCGACGCTCATCGATCTTTCAATTCACTTCTTTTACATCTTTGCAACTCCTACTCTTTACTCCGTTCCTTCAGGACTGCTGCTCGCCATCACTTCGTGGTCTTCCCAAAAACCAGTCCAGAGTTGTCCTGCTCAACCTGACCCCTAACTCCATTTTCCTCTATGACATTCCCCTGGTCATGATGTAAACCTTCCCCCAGTGATGAACGATGTTTAAAATCCTATTTACATCCTACATGATGATGATGATTGTTGATCAAAACAGAACATGGATGGAAGGAAGCAAGGAACACATCCCGGAGAGGGTTTGGAGAGCGGCCCCGTGCACCTGCCGAGGACACAAAGTTAAGTATTTTCTGGAGACTCTTGAATGATATTGGTTTGTAACTTGTAAGCCTTAGTTTTCCACGTTAATCATTCGAGGAAATAATATTTACCTGTTTATTGACCTCGTTGGACGGGGCATTGCCAACGATACCTGTGCCACTTGAACGATACCTATTAAAGTAGATCTACATGTACGTTGGCACAAAGTGATTACAATGGTCTCTCCCAAACCTTAAAACAGGTGAAAATACAATAAGTGGGATATATGTCGTCGACCGGCTTAATGCTAGAAGATGGGCCAGCCAGCTTTATGTGCATCTTAGGTATGGCGGTGTGCTTTGTTATGTAACGTCTGCATGTGAATCACCAGTCCGGCAGTTTTCAGTCAGGTTGGCAACCAAACCCAGACGTGACAGCACAAAGTGATTTGTGCTCCCTCTCAGATATCCTGTTGGACTAATTGTCCCCCAACCCAGCTCCGACAACGTCGAAGACGGGAGGGGGACATTGAAATGATCTCCGACCGATCACCGTCCATGTGCTTTTGTGAACGTGATATTTGAAAAACCGTTGAACATTTGGCTTTCATATCGCAGATCACTGTTCCTCATGACATCGTCTCAACCTGATTAGATCACGGGTGTGATTGGCTGAAATCTGTTGCCATGGCAACCGTCTCGGTAATTGGGCTTGGGTACAATATTTGTGAGGCTCTTCTTGCCTTGTCTCTTGTTAAATAGGCTGTGTGTAATGTGTATGTGACGTGTGACAACCCCCCCAAAAGGGGGGGAGACCTTGAGTATTAGCTCCTTCGTTGTTGTTGCAAAAAGAAAACAAAATCAGGATTTGAAATGTAACATATGACACACTGTCGTTGACTAATAATTGTAATTATAAAAATCGTTTTAATGTGTGAAATGACATGAAGAATGAATAGTCCTGTGATGTATTATGGTCTTACATGATACACACATACATATATGTATATATATTGTTGTAGATTTCCCGCTTCTAGCCAATGGCGGCCGCTCTCGCCCACCGAACGGACAATCCAGTCGCAGCCTTCCAGATCAAACGCCGAAAACCGCCTATGGGTGTGTTTTGTGCACACCACAGCCTAGTCAACACTCTACCCGCGCGCTACAGGGTCAATCGCCGAATTGTCGATATACCTAATTAATCGCACGGGCAGACTACCGAGAGACTGTACCTCAACGGGCCCGCTTGGAAACGAGCCGCTTAAGCAGCTCGCTTCGTTTTGGGATAACCGAGCGGGTATTATCGCGAAAGCCCCGTTGGATCCGATTCTATTATCGGCTATTAAAAGCCAGCTATTATTCGAACTCAATGATGGCAGTTCAATGAAGGAAAAGGACGCGACGAACGGGTTAACATTCACACAAGCACATTTATTTGCACACATATACGGTCAAAGCAGCAATGCAGGATATACAAGCATGCAATGAATGGGGTTAGGGACAAGACGCGAGCAAGAAAAAGACTACAACCGTATATTTATTATGTACAGTCACTTACACTTAACATCAGTTCTACCTAAGGACATGGCTCCACAACGTTCGTTCAAAACCCCAGAAAGAAAAGGCCCGGGCTCGTAAGCCTTTAATGTTTCTCAGAGCTTGGGAGACCAAAGGAGCTCCGAGAGGCCGCGCTGGTTACCTTCACCTTCGTGGTGCCTCGCTGGGGCGACCCGCGACGTCCCGTCCTCACGGCAGCTGGCGTGATCGCGGTTCGGCCCAGGCCTCCTCGGCGGCCTGGTGATTCGGGCCCAGCCGGAAACGCCTCAGAGGAACGAATGGGTCTTTTGCTCTCTTAGAGTTGATGCTCTCTTAGAGCCCGTCCGTCCCTCAGCGCCGCTCGGACTGTCCTGAAGCCCGATCACCTCGGACTGTTCGGTGCTGGCTGGCGACCTCTCTCCGGCTCTCCCCACACCCGCACATGAACGCGCAGTTCTGCGCGGCACGGCAGGCTTGGCTGCGCTCCCAGCTCCCGTCTCCTCGGCAAACCCAGACCTCCACTGCCCTCCACTGGACTCGAACCTTGCTCTTAACACCACTCCAAACCCAGACCGACTGACTCACTTGGCGCTCTGCGCGCTTTTTTATAGGGCTCCTGAGGCGAGGCTTGATCTCTGATCCCTCACCTCTGACCCCCCGCTGGCTCGCCCCCTTCGATCTCCTGATCCGAATTCGAGGCGAAGCTCGGAGCAAGCGGACGTGGCAGAGATCATCGACGCTGGCGCCAACAAGGGAGACGGACATGGGTGAATCACCGTCCTGCACAACGAGGAGACCCCCGCATCTGTTTGCAGCGATGCTGTTCGCTGGGAACTCGCCGTGGCTGGCGCAAAGATGGCGGCGTTTGCGGAGTTGAAGCTGAGGCGATGGTGTTCGTTGTTGTTATTGGGGGAGATGTGGTTTAGGAGATGGTGGCTGTGGTTGGCGTTGTGGAGAAGGTGGTTGTGGTTGGCGTTGTGGAGAAGGTGGTTGTGTGAAGGCGGCTGTGGAGAAGGTGGTTGTTGTGAAGGCGGCTGTGGAGAAGGTGGTTGTTCGCTGTCTGTGGGGATGTTGGCGATTGTGGAGAAGGTGGTTGTGGTCGGCGTTGTGGAGAAGGTGGTTGTGGTGGTTGGTCCAAAATAAAGATAGTAAAAGAAAAACAGCTACCTCAAAGATCACAGCCCTGCACACGAATAAAACCCTTTAAACATCGGTGGGGAAATCTATCTGAACACAGACTTATTG
>CM068953.1:9133320-9150843 GCA_035128595.1 Eptatretus atami
AGCGACACTGCCAAGGACGTACCAGCTAAAAGGAACGGATTGTTGGGAATAAAGTCCCGGCTAAAGTAGGATTCAGACCATGCTGGATCAATGGAAGAAAATACAAAAACGAGCAGGGAACATTCCGAATGATAATTATTTATTTACAAGCAGGCGAGGAAAGCTATTGTGGCACAGTGAAGATTTATTGGGGTGTTGTTGTGCAGAGATAGAAAGAAGTGTGTGGTGCGACAATAAACAGGCACTTATGAAAGGGGACACAGAGCAGACTTAACGCTGAAATAATAACAATCACAATGATAACAATCTTCTACAGTCTTATTTGAGCAGACAGGTGCCAGCACACACACACACACACACACACACACACACACACACACACACACACGCTCACACACAGACACAGAACCCGATGTAGAGGGATTTTGCAACCGGGGGGGGGGGGGTTGAGGCTATGATCTCGGTACCTGTGCGCCCGATAGCACGACCTGCCACCAATAAGTTTTGGGGGGGGCATTGCCACCACTAACGTGGCCCACACTGTACATTCCCTGGCTCGATCGCAGCCTTGCTGGCCGCAGAGACGAGAAGACGTTCACCATCCATGGAGAATCCACCGCTGCCAGTGAGGACCGAAGATACATCGCCATGGAAAATCCATGCACGTTCACGAGACGGCGTACGTGTCTACTTTCGAGCACATTCCAACAGTGCGCGGGTTCCGCCATTACGCACGTGGCCAGCACTCGAGTTCACACGACTCCGCTAGCGTGTTCGCGGGGCGAACACCAATATGCGTCGGGTATTGAGGTTAAAAGAAGAACAAGCGTTCTACCCGCACACTCGTATCCTGCCTAACATGGCGTGGAGTCGGCTTTATTGGCCTCCGTACGCATCTCGTGCGGCATGGGCGTCGTGCTGACCGTGTTTCCCATGCTGTGAAAAACACCATTCGTGCAGCCTCTTAAGAGGTATTTATTTGCATGCCTTTTTAGTGCAATCGGCAATTCTCCCCAGACCATCGGAAGCTCGAGCCGACAGTCCAGCACCAACGAGCACACCACAAGAAGAGAGATAGTTAGAATAGAAACAGAGCACCGGTAGAGCACATAATCTCTGCCTCGTGCGTTCATTCTGAACCAAAAATACCCATCGTTGCCTATATGACAACTCCAAATATTGCCCACTGCTATTATGGCCCATATACCGTATTATCCATGCACCCATAGTTATGCCACCATATTTTCTTGTCATAGGTTATGACATCAAAAATTAAATTCCTTCACTCACATCAGGTCATAGAATCAGATATATGAAGTTTAAGAATTTTGGAAATAGAATTCAATTAAACCAATTATGGCTGGAATAACCACTTCACTGATGAAACTATATATCCATGGGGAAGTTGATGACCACATTGCCAAGTTTTAATTATTTTTCGTTGAGGCAGTTTTGGAGAAATGATGTTCCATTATTTTTTCTTTATCCAATATGCGCTTCCATACCATGTGAAATGCATGACATCAGTGCTAGCAAAAAAATATCTCTATGAGGAGTCCCTCCGATGTAAGTTTTGCATCGATCGAAGAAGCGGTTGCAGAAAAAGCATTGTTAATAGCAGAAATATATAGACACGCGACAGACAGACAGAACAGAACAGACCAGGGGCGATGCAATAGCCCTCATCCCCTTCGGTGGCAGACTAAAAAACCACTTTGATTCCTTCCAACCCGCTTTTCTTGGCCTCCACTTGCCACGTATGTCTTCAAATTTTTTCCTGATACCTTTTTCTCAGAATTTAGCCTTTTTCTGGTTTTAATATGTTTACTATTAACATATTTCACTGATAATTATCTATGAGTACGGTGGTGAAGGAATGCCGGGCCTGCCATCACCTCTGCGTGCTGTACTTGTTGTCTCTGTTCTGCTTGTTGTCGTTTGACTGTTCGGTTGCTTCTCCATGAGCCTTGACTTTGTTTTAAAAAAAAAAAAAAAAAAAAGCAATGTGAGTCATCTTTGAGAGAATTTATCGTTGTGAAACATCATAGATTACATAAGAAGTTTACCCATGTTAATTTAAATGAAGATGGTGTCTATGCTGGCAAATAATCAGACTATTTCCAACTTCCACTGGTTCACCTGGAACAAAACACTGACCAAATGTAGCACAATCATTTTAGTTGTTAGCAAGTAGCAAATATCACTTGAAACTTGTTTAAATGACCAAGCAGGGAAGGTTTCCAGGATGGCAACCGCACTCAATTTTTGTTTGACAGTCACTTCAAATTGGAATAGTTTCAAAGTAAGAGGAATAAACTTTCGAAAGGTCCATAAAGAATGGTGCAGGTAGCACATCTGCCTCCAAGCTATCTCACTTGGGTTGGGATTCTCGAACCAGCGTGAATAAAACTGCCGGACTGGTGCTCGTGGCAGGAGTTGCGTCGCAAGAGTGGCCATCCAAAGGATGAATGCAAAGCTGGGTCCCTCTTCAAAACATTGATGCGTGGTCACCGACAAAGATCGATGGAAGGAGGCGAATTATTGCCGCAGACTGAACAAATCCAACTTCCTGCCCCGAACCAAGTCCAGAGAGGAGATGGGCACCTCCGGGTAATTTGCCCATGGTAAACACCAAACAGGCAACCCAACCGAATCTGCGACGTCTGCGGCCTGACGATGACGATCACATCTGAGATGGAAATCTCTGAAGTCTAAAATTTTTTTAAATTCTATTGCAATTGCTGTGATGGTTTTTTTTATTTTTTTTTTTAACTTCAATGTCCCACCTTGGCGTGGTTCCATTTTTGGGCAACATTCCACCAACACAAGTCATATTAGAGCAATAATACAATCAAACAGAAAGTGGAATTGTGCATCCATGTGCGTACAAATTACTACCCCCTCAATAGAACGAAAAACTCATAATCAACTTCCTTTTGGCTGGTCAATTGAGTGTTTGAGAATGCAAGATCAGTGTCAGTGAATGACGGTGATCCGACATTTGAATACGAGGGCTAATCTCACAATTGCAAAAACATTATGGCATCCTTTGAAGGTTCATTTTGTTGTTCAGGCTCACTTGCCAAAACCTTTCACACAGTAACAGGGCAAACTGGAGCGAAGCTTGGGGCCGTCCGACATGAAACCCACATCACATCTCATCCTCCATGGGCATTTATTGTACAGGCTCAGAGAGCGCTGGAGGTGAAGATGACACATGAATAGATCATTATTATGGAGACGCGAGGAGATTGGGACCATACTGTGTGCAAGAAACGTTGTGCCTGCTTAGCAGTCTCTTGGCTGTTGGGCACAATCCTGGACGGGTTCACCACTCCGACAGTAATACCAGAATGCTGGCACCATTTTGCCGACCTCCGGAAGGATGACAGGCCCGCAGTTAACCCCACCTCGGTTTAATTTCAACAGCTGAGTGGGATTTGAACTCAGGACCCTTGATTCCAAAGCCCACCACCGAACCATTAAGCCAACAGTATGTTGTATGTATGTATGGTAATGTAGTAATGTATGTATGTATGTATGTATGTATGTATGTATGTATATATTATATATAAATAGTTTATATTATATTCATGCACATGTGAGATTCATTCATCGCCTCCACTGTCTCCAAAAATAACAATTGGCTGTAAGAGACATAAACACACAGGTACACCCTGTACTCGTACAACCATATCCAACCTTTTTGTTTCCCAATTAAATATCAACCCTGCATGGAGGAACGAGTGGGGCAAATATCATTTGAGACAGACTTTCTTAGATGTCACGATTATTTGTGTTTATTCGATGGAATATAAGAGAAGGTGTAGAGATAAGCACCACCGAAAGATAATTGACCAGACCCAGTTACTAACGACTTTGTAAGAAACCATATCATTCAAATCTTGTAAAATAAAAAAAAAATGCTACAATCCATTTAACATCCTCCAAAGCGGTTTGTTCAAGTATATTCGCACAAGGAATGAGATTGGTTCGAGGGTAAAATGAAGAACTTGCTTTACGTTCGAAGAAGGCCGCAGGTACCTTGTTGTAACCCTTCATGAGGTGTTGAAATGTTTTGAGCAAGGCTTTGGTGAAACCTCGTCCTACATGACTGCCTGGGCCTCGCGCAGGTGCACAACGTATTACATACAACTGTCATACCGCAATACCTGCGCAATCTTGGACAATGAAACAGTACTTACTAGGAAATAAAAATGAAGATCCAAAAGATGTGACAAGAGTGGGAACGAAATAATACATTCAGAACAGTATATATGGTACAAAAGAATAGTTTTTGGTGTTTTTGATAATTGTTTGAGAATGGGGAGATGCACAGGGTAAAAAATTGGTATACCAACACTCTAAAGCTCAATATAATTAATAATTGACAAGCATGTGGTTCAGATGAAACGATGAGCAGAGGAAAACAGCAGATATCTTTTCAGGGAAATTTGTCAAAATCAGATCCAGAAGACATGGAGGACCGTTGGTTGGCAGAATCCGGGCCGGGAAGTTGACTGAGTCAGCCCAATGATCACAAGAAGTTTTTTGGGAAGTGCCATGACAAGGTGAGAAAGAGGTACCACACCTAGCCAACCTGGCATGATGAAATTGATGTCACCACATATGAGGAAGAGAGAGTTGGGATGAGAAGGCATAGAAGGTGGGTCCACGTTTATCAGTTTGCAAGATGTAAATGGAGTGATCACTGTTTTGGTGGAAAACGGACAAAACACTCATGTAAACATGAGGTGGGAGGTGGAGGTTCGTGGGGGAGTGAGGCAGTGATGGAGTGTGAGGAAATGGAGTTTTTGATGACGAGAGCAACTCCGCTGCCAGGACAAGGCTCAGGTCTGTCATGCAGGAGGATGGAGTAACTCAGGAAGATATGAGGGAGTCAGAGACGTCTTGAAGTGGGAAAGTTTCTGGTAACCCGATTATGTCTGTTGTCGTGGACAATATGTGATGGAAATACGTGAGGTTTGTGCGAAAGGCCCTGATGTTTTTTTTTTGGAAAAGGTTTCCCCCCCAACACTGTTAAGGAAGACGAGGGGAGGAGTGCTTTGGCGTGCAGGGGAGGGGGGAAGGAGGAAGTATTGAGGAAGAGGGGAGGGAGGTAGGGAAAGAATGTTGACAGTGTGTGGGGGATTACAAGAGAGGTAGAGGAGAGGGTCGATGAAGGAGGAGAAAGCTCTTGTGGTGATGGGATGAGGCTACAGTGGGAGTATAAGAGAGGAGGCAGAGGTCATTTGAAGTTGGATAGAGGTGAAAGGGATGAGCATGGAAGCGGGGCGCAGGGAAGGGAAGGCGCAGCTTTTTGGATGTGAGGAGGGAAACTTTGAGAAAGGGGAGTGAGGGGGAGATTGGAGGGAGGAGAGTGAAGGGAGAGTGAGGGAGAATGGTGAGGGGAGTTTTTTTGAGAAGGTGAAGGGGGAAGAGTTTGAAGCTATCTTTGAGAGGGAGGGGAGATGATGAGAGCAGGCACAGCCAAGATGCAGGAGGGTGATGGGGCAGAGGTGGGGAGAGGGGAAGATGAGACTTGTTCCATGGTATGATGAAGAAGGGAACAGTCAGCGGGGAGGTACAATATTTGAGGGGTTGGAGGAGGGGGGTGAGAAGAGAGAAGATCATGTTTGAAAATGTTGAGTGTGCTTGACTTTGAGAGAGTGAGATATCTGTTCGGTTAGAATGGAGCCCCACAGATGTTAAACACCAAAAACACAGTTTGGGACACAGAGAGGAGCTGATACGAAAAGCAGAAGACAGTAGAGGCGTGAACAGAGGAGGTATGATGAGGGCAAGCTGGGAGGGGTAAGGAGGGGTATACAGGTAAGGGGTTCGGAGGTGGTTTCTTGTAAGTCGGTGGGTGAATTTGGCACTGAAGTTGGAAAAAAAGTGGACGATTGATGGAACACGAACATACATTGCAAACTGGGATTTTCACAAATCTGTAGTTAAGTCAGATGTGATTGAAGACATGACGTGAAGGGATCCAATTAAGGAGAATTAAAGAATGGAGAAAAGGAACGTTTAACAGGTGGACTTTTAGACACGGGATTGAAGGAAAGGTCCAATCAAACAGTCCTTTCAGAAGAAGGGTAAGAAGAGAAGAAGAAGAAGAAGAAGAAGGTCGTAATTATGATACAATACTGAGAACCACACGTGTGAAACAGTGGAAAATTGGAAACATTTTAAGCAGACTGTTTTTTATTTTTTGATTAAAGACAGTTGGGATTAGTGAGCATGGTAAAGGAAGATTGAAGAAAAAAATTGTGAAGGTGTATGGTGAACTTGGGTCAGCAAAAGTAGAAGGAATATGGGGATCGCAGAATAAAGGAAGGTCGAAGATCGGAACAGGAAAGTCACGTGGTTTACACGGAGCATCCGGTTTAGAGAGAAAAGGTATTTTTTTGTTGTATTTTTTGATATTTAAGACATGAAAAGAGGTAAGTGGGAGGGATAGAAGGAGCGGGTGGAGGGAACTGAGAAAAAAACTTATGGTAAAAAGGAGAAAATGCAAAACCACGATGGTGCACACAAACGGGAAGAAGGGTAGGCCTCGAGGAACGAATATGAAAGATGATGAAAACTCAACCAATTAGCACAACTTTTAACACAAGACTGAACTCGGAAACACACAGTAAACACAGAGATAACAAAATGACAGTATAAAAAACAACCGAAAAACTATCTTTGAGAAATTCGCAGAAGACCTGAAGAGGAACCGCACACCACGCTCAAGAAACCGGAACCAGAACCCTTACCACTGCCTGACCTCTCCCACCACATCATGCCGCTATCTCAACCTCTCTCCCTCCACCCCCCCCACACATCACTGCCTGCCTCGCTACCTCACACCATCATGCGCTGAACCCCCTCACTGCCTGCCCTTATTACCACAATAAGGTATTCAAAAGTGAACAAAATGGGAGGGGTGCCGATGACGCCCTTGCCTTGAGCATCATTTGATTCAGTCCGGCCTCTGGATGTGTCGAAAAGGTGATAGATGGTTCTACTCTATAAAAGGGTCTGAAGAGGATAGTTCCAATCGGATTTTGGGACTAAAGGGTAGAAAAGAAGTCTAGAGGGTCTTATCCAAAGGATGTAAATGTTTCAGGGGTTTAAAAGCATCAAAAGTCCTAAATAGATTATAAGTGATCTAAAGAGTGGACACTGCTAAATGGTCAAGGTTCCAAGGCCGACTGAAGGTGTCGAAGCAGTTTAACGGTTTGAAGGGTGTAAGTCAAAGGTTTAAAGGGAATCGATGATTAAGGCGACTTACAAGTCTAAACTCTGGAAGATCTCGCGCGGTCTAAAGGGTAAAAAGGGGACTAAAGTGGAAGGGGTTAAGGTTCTAAAAGGGTGTTATTTTGTTATCGTGTGTAATTGGTCCAATCAAAGTCTAAAAGGAGTCTGAAGGGTGTAATGGGTTTTTAGAAGGGTCTTCGGGTTCACAAGGGGTCTATATGGTCTTAGGTTCATAAAGGGTATAGAGGATATATGGAGTCTTAAGGTTCTAGGGTTCTCGAGGTCTTAGTGGTCTTATGGATCTAATAGGGTCTCCAGTAGGTCTACGTTATCTTAGTCTGGGGGTCTACAGACTTTAAAGGTATTTCATAGTACTATTAATAAGATGTAGTCATGACACAACATGATGTCAAAACATTTCATAATTAAAAAGATTGTCGTCATGTGGGTTAGTACCTGGAATTACACTTGCTTCTATTATATAGATAGTTCACGTGGTGCTGAAATATAAAAGTCAGCAGGATCTTAGGGTGTCTTCGGAGTCAACGTGGTCATGCCCCTTGACTGACATCAGCTGGAGCATCCCAATTCTGCCGCTTTAGTTGACCGGCATTTAAAGATCCTCACTAATGGTTCATTCGCCAGAGAGTTAGCGAGCTAATGAAACTCCTGAAATATGAATCTACATTTATGCATTCTATACATCCAGGCAATGATTGCTTTTGCAATATTTTAACGTTTTCCTGCAATTTCCACTGACTTTTGCGATGTCTTGTCACCATTTTCCCATCAGGCATTACCCATGAAAGCTGACTACCTCGTTCGATGGGGGCCTAAATTTTCCGCTGTCCTGCACTTAACGCTTGTTTAATCGTAAGCCATTCTTTCAGCATCTTGCAACAAAATCAATCCCATTTATGATGTGATGATGTTACTCACATCACATTCCTGTTGTTTAAAGAATGCAACGTGGCACACAATGGTACATAGATAAAAGTGCAATGAAAGTGTGTACATGTTTGCAGCAACTCGATCACGTTGCATCGCTCAACATACGGATGTAAAAGTCACCGAAGTCACAGGAGGACGGTCGCGTTTGAACGAGGTAGTGCATTTTCTACATTGAACATCACTGCCTTCGATCTCTGCAAAGCAGACACATCAGGTGAAGACAAAACCCCGCATATATACTTCAAAGAGAAATACCTGTTCCCTATAATTGGACAATTGGCAGGAAGTTTCTCTTCAAAAACCCAGAAGCAACACATGCTTGTTTATGTACAATCATTGCTCAAATAGAACCTTAATTTGTCCTGTCCGAGGGTTTCATTTGTCCTGGAAGCCTCAAGAGAATTTTCATCGGGAAGACATTTGGTTCGATATCATCAATATTCGATTCGATTCATATCATCCAGGCAAATATTCAGAGACAAACAAGGGTTTCCCCTGAGGTGTGTTACACGATGATGAAGGAGAGGATATGGTAATATGGTGATTGGTGGGGGGGGAAGGGTCCTCATCAAAACAAACCAATCATTAAGGGGATGAGTAGGATGTCTCTTCCTGCGCAAGATAATGTGGAAGATACATCTTGAAGTAAAAACGTACTCGTAGAGCCACCAGTACCTCCGCCAAGGTGCAACAGTGGACGTTTCGTATCCACTGATGCGATACTGCTATTCTGGATATATGGAATCTGCATCGATCCAGACGTAAGGAAATCGAATCGCCGCGTTCTTGTCACACACCCAACCGGTCCTCACCGAGTTTCGTGCCGAATCCGTCCATCGCTTTTGAGATATCCTGGTCCACAAACAACAAACCAAACAAACAGAGCTGAAACATAACCTCCGTCCATCTTCGCAAAAAAAATTATGGGCCTCAGGCCGAATATTCATTTTTCGTTGTAGTAGTTTCTAATTTTGACGGGATGTTCAGAGGTAGCGCACGTACCTTGTAACTGTTTAGTGTGGGTTTCAATTTAAAGCCTCGCTGGATAAAACTGCTTGATTGGTGCGTTGCAGGCGGGGCGGTGCGTCGCAAAGTATGCGTTTGAAACCGGAATTCCCATCTCCTCAGTATTAGTGGCGAATGCCAATTCAAGCTCTGATGGTGTCTTCTTGTTTTTTTTCTTGAGAGTGAAGAGTTATTGCCAGCACCTCCAAACAAAATTCCAAAATCCTTTCCTGACGAAAATGAGGGAGTGTCCGATTATAATCCGTTATAATCGATTATTAATCGGGAACAAATAATTATTATTGCTGTGAAGGCAAGATTAAAACGACGCGGTTTAATGCCGCAAGCATGTACCAACCGAACTAACCTTGGCAGATCACAGAAGAAATAATGTGATTGCTAAGAATGTTGTCCAGAACAGAACAATGGCGTGTTTGCTATTGACTTTGAAATTTCCAACGTTCAATCAATAGCTAGAAGGCAATCACGAATGTGTAAAACGTTGTCCATGTACACCTCGGGTGTAATGTTTGAGAGCAACTGCTCGGTGGTGACTCTCGGCCGCGTTCGAAACACCAAAAGACTTTTAAAATGGACGTTTGCTGCTTTCTTGATGGCAATCATAATGAAAATAGGATAGAGCACGGTCAAAACAAAACCATAGGTTGGCAATAGTGTTGTCAGCCTTGTTTGGCCAAATGTCCTCCTCCTGTGTTTATGATCCTTGAAGGTGCTGCATTTTATTATTCTGGTTATAAGTACAATTTTAAAATGGCACTGCAGAAACACCATGAGAAACAAATACAGATTCATTGTAAATGGAGGAATAAACGCCTGAACAAATTGATGTTAACTCGGTCAGTCGAACGTGATTCCTGCTTAGTCCTGGTTTGCGTGAAATTATTCGGCCAAAACTTTCGTCTTGACAAATCCTACAACAAAGTCAGATCATTTTGGGGTCATAACCCTTTGAACCCTCGAGCTACTCTTTGAGCTTTTGGGCTCCCCCAACCTGGCTCGCTGGAGAAAAATCCGGGTCGCATTGGGCATGTGTAGGGTTTGAATAAGTGGTCAGTGAACAAGGCACTCTGGTATATGAGGCTGCTGAATAGCGTCAGGTGAACCGGCCGCTTAGATATATGGAGGTTTGAATAGCGGCTGGGTAAAACCGGCCGCTCGGTATATGAGTTTGAATAGCGTTCAGTAAACTAGCGCTTGGGTAGAGGAGGTTTGAATATGCGGTCAGTAAACGAATCCGCGTTGGGTATATGGATGTTTGAATAGTGCGTCAGTAAAACTCAACCGCTCGGGTAGAGGAGGTTTTGAATAGCAGCTTGGTAAACCGGCCGCATTAGAATATATGGAGGTTTGAATAGCGGCATAAACTAGCCACTCGGTTATCAGGAGGTCTTGACTAGCGGTCAGTAAACCTAGCCCGCTTTTCGATATAATGGAGTTTGAATAGCGGCTTGGTAATCGGCTGCTTGGTATATGAGTTTGAAATAGCGTTCAGTAAAACTAGCCGCTCGGAGTATATGGATGTTTGAATAGCGGTCAGTAAAACTAGCCGCTCGGTATTGGAAGGTTGAATAGCGGCTGGTTAATCCGGCCGCTTAGATATATGGAGGTTTGAATAGTGGCCAGCAAACTAGCGCTCGGTTATATGGAGGTTTGAATAGCGGTCAGTAAACTAGCCGCTCGGGTAGAGGGAGGTTTGCATAGTGGCGGGTAAACTGGCGCTGAGATATATGGGGTTTGATCGTGGTTCATAACATAGTCACTCGGTATCTGGAGGTTGGAATAGCAGTCAGTAAACTAGCCGCTTATGATATATGGAGGTTTGAATAATGCTGGTAATCGCGCTGCTAGAATATACATGGAGTTTGAATAGCGCGTCAGTAAACTAGCGCTCAGTATCTGGAGGTTCGATAGCGGCTGGTACCGGGCGCTTAGAATATATGGAGTTTTGTGAATACGTGGCTGGTAAACCTAGCCGCTCAGGGTAGAGGGAGGTTTGAATAGTGCTCAGTAAAACTACCTGCCGGTTTAGGAGGAGGTTTGAGATAGTGCTCAGTAAAACTAACCCGCTGCGTAGAGGAGGTTTGAATAGCGGCTGGTAAACTGGCCGCTTAGATATATGGAGGTTTGAATAGTGGTCATAAAACTAGCTTGCTTAGATATATGACGGTTGAATTAATGCTGGTAATCCGGCTGCTCAGGTATATGGAGGTTTGAATAGCGTCAGTAAACTCGTCCGCTCAGATTATATGGAGGTTTGAATAATGGCTGGTAATCCGGCTGCTCAGGTAATATGGAGGTTGAATAGCGGTCAGTAAAACTCGTCGCTCAGAATATGGAGGTTTTGAATATAGCGGTTCAGTAAACTCGTCGCTCGGTGTAGGGTTTGAATTAGCGGATGGTAAACACGCGGCCACTTATGGTTCAAAGGGGTAAAATGAAAATCGTACAGTAAAGGTTTCTTCCCAGAAATAAAATTGTCAATCCGAGTGGTGAAGACTTTACAAGGAACCTCAAAAGCCTTGGTTTGTTTGTGCTTAACGGTCAGGTTGTTGGCTTAAGAATCTTCGGGGCTTGAGTTGGAGCCCCCTGCTCCCACCGTTGAAATAACACCAAGTGGGTTGACTCAGCTTGTCATCCTTCTGATGATCGCCAAATGGTACCATCTTTACTGGTAACAGAGTGCACTGTATCAGTGGCACACAGCCGCCACAGGCTGCATTTGAAACAACCAAGGACCTCAACGCAGCATAGTTTACGTTGGATGGTTAACTACTCTCTTATTAGAAAATGAAGATAATGATTGGATAATTGATATTCGTTTTACCAAGGGGATGTGAAAAAGTAAAATGGTGGGCATTCTATAATTCACAGGTATCTTCTGTTCATATTATATTTTTATTTTGATGTCGTGAATCTCCTGTTACTCTTGAGTAAATAAATTTCAATAAATAAAAGACCTTTTTCATTCTTCTGATTTCAATATCCTCGGTTTCAAAGTGGTTACCCTGAAGCGAGCGAAAAGCTTGTCAAATTACCTGTAATAATAATTATTCCAGAAGTCGGACACGATGGGACCTGATGTGGTGCACTCACCTTTTGGCTGCCGAGTCTGGGTTTGAGTCTCAAACTGTGCCGAACTGGTCTTCGCGACAGGGCGTAGGCATCAACAGAGATTCCGTCCCTCGGAGGGGACTGGGATCTGTTTTGCTAGTGGTATGAGTGGACAATGGATATCCAATGGTGTCTTTTGACAAAGAGAGGGTCGAGATAGGTGTGACTTTATCACTGGTGTGACCTTATCCACAATTTCTGCCCTATCTACAAAGTCCAATCCTGAATCAGTGGCTCTGAGCCACATCTCACACCATGGACCAAATGGCCAGGATAAGGTAACCACTTGAATATGTCAATTAATACAACCTTGTAAATAATTCCACCAAATGTCATCCGGAAGAGCAAATTAATCCCTGGTGAACGAGTTAAAATCCAGGCCTTACAATTATTTGGTATCTCTTTGGCATAAGGTCAAGTCACAGAGTCCATTGAGCAGGTCGGGTGGCCTTTCAGTTTTCAAAACACCTCTCATTCAGGTCTTGCTCAACACGCGTTATCTTCTTTCTGCCACCTATCAGCCCACCGCAGGGTCTTCCATGATGTGGTTCCAAATTCTCACAAACTCATATAATCCCCTGATGAAGTCCGAGCCCGACGCTCATGAGATCTTTCAATTCACTCTTCTTTTACATCTTTGCAACTCCTTACTCTTTACTCCGTTCCTTCAGGACTGCTGCTCGCCATCACTTCGTGGGTTTTCCCAAAAACCAGCTCCAAGAGTTGTCCTGCTCAACCTGAACCCCTAAACTCCATTTTCCTCTATGACATTCCCCTTGGTCAGATGTAAACCTTCCCCAGTTGATGAACGATGTTTAAAATCCTATTTACATCCCTACATGATGATGATCGATGTGATTGTGATCCAAAACAGAACATGATGGAAGGAAGCAAGGAACACATCCCGGAGAGGGTTTGGAGAGCGGCCCCGTGCACCTGCCGAGGACACAAAGTTAAGTATTTTCTGAGACTCTTGAATGATTTGGTTGTAAACTTGTTAAGCGCTTAGTTTTTCCCACGTAATCATTCAGAGGAATATACTATTTACCTGTTTTTTGACCTCATTGGACGGGCGGCATTGCCAACGATACCTGCTGCACTTGAAAACGGATACTATTAAAGTAGATACATGTACGTTGGCAACAAGTGAATTACAATGTGTCTCTCCCAACCTTAAAACAGGCGGAATACAATAATGTGGGATATATGTCGTCGACACGCTAAATTAGCAGATAGGGACCAGCCAAGCTTTTATGCTGCATCTAGGTTATGGAGGTGTGCTTTGTTATGTAACGTCTGCATCGTGAATCACCAGTCGGCAGTTTCAGTAGCGGTTGGCAACCCCAAACCCAGAACGTTCGACAGCACAAAGTGATTTGTGCTCCCTCTAGATATCCTGTTGGACTAATGTCCCCAACCAGCTCCGACAAACGTCGAAGACGGGAAGGGGGACATTGAAATGATCTCCGCCGAGCTCATCCGTCCATGTGCTTTTTGTGAACGTGATATTTGAAAAAACCGTTGAACATTGGCTTTCATTATCGCAGAATCCTGTTCCTCATGACAATCGTCTCAACCTGATAGAATCACGGGTGTGTTGGTGAAATCTGTTGCCATGGCAACCGTCTCGGTAATTGGGCTGGGTACAATATTTGTGAGGCCTCTTCTTGCCTTGTCTCTTGTTAAATAGGCTGTGTGTAATGTGTATGTGACGTGGACAACCCCCCAAAAGGGGGGAGACCTTGAGTTTATCTCCTTCGTTGTTGTTGCAAAAAGAAAACAAAAATCAGGATTTGAAATGTGACATATGACACACTGTCGTTGACTAATAATTGTAATTATAAAAATCGTTTAATGTGTGAAAATGACATGAAGAATGAATAGTTCCTTGTGATGTATTATGGTCTTACATGATACACAACATATATGTGTATATATATATTATATTATATTTGTTGTAGATTTCCGCCTGCGTAGCCAAATGGCGCCGCTCTCCGCCACCGAACGGACAATCCAGTCGCAGCCTTCCAGATCAAACGCCGAAAACCGCTATGGGTTGTTTTTGATGCACACCACAGCCTAGTCAAACTACTCTACCCGCGCGCTACAGGGTCAATCGCCGAATTGTCGATATACCTAATTAAATCGCAGGGCAGACTACCGAGAGACTGTACCTCAACGGGGCCCGCTTGGAAACGAGCCGCTTAAGCAGCTCGCTTCGTTTTGGGATAACGAGCGGGGTATTATCGCGAAAGCCCCGGTGATCCGATTCTATTATCGGCTATTAAAAGCAGCTATATTACGAACTCAATGCATGGCAGTTCAATGAAGGAAAAGGACGACGAACGGGTTAACATTCAACAAGCACATTTATTTGCACACATATACGGTCAAAGCAGCAATGCAGAGATATACAAGCATGCAATGAATGGGGTTAGGGACAAGACGCGAGCAAGAAAAAGACTACAACGTATATTTATTATGCAGTCACTTCACTTAACATCAGTTCTACCTAAGGACATGGCTCCACAACGTTCGTCTCAAAACCCCAGAAAGAAAAGGCCGGGCTCGTAAGCCTTTAATGTTTCTCAGAGCTTGGGAGACCAAAGGAGCTCCGAGAGGCCGCGCTGGTTACCTTCACCTTCGTGGGCCTGCTGGGGCGACCGCGACGTCCCGTCTCACGGCAGCTGGCGTGATCGCGGTTCGGCCCAGGCCTCCTCGGGCGGCCTGGTATTCGGGCCCAGCCGAAACGGCCTCAGAGGAACGAATGGGTCTTTTGCTCTCTTAGAGTTGATGCTCTCTTTAAGAGCCCAGTCCGTCCCTCAGCGCCGCTCGGACTGTCCTGAAGCCCGATCACCTCGGACTGTTCGGTGCTGGCTGGCGACCTCTCTCCGGCTCTCCCACTCCCGCACAGAACGCCAGTTCTGCGCGGCACGGCAGGCTTGGCTGCGCTCCAGCTCCCGTCTCCTCGGCGAACCCAGACTCCACTGCCCTCCACTGGACTCGAACCTTGCTCTTAACACCACTCCAAACCCAGACCGACTGACTCTTGGCGCTCTGCGCGCTTTTTTATAGGGCTCCTGAGGCGAGGCTTGATCTCTGATCCCTCACCTCTGACCCCCCCCGCTGGCTCCGCCCTTCGATCTCCTGATCCGAATTCGAGGCGAAGCTCGGAGCAAGCGGACGTGGCAGAGATCATCAACGCTGGCGCCAACAAGGGAGAGCGGACATGTGAAATCACCGTCCTGCACAACGAGGAGACCCCGCTCTGTTTGCAGCGATGCTGTTCGCTGGGAACTCGCCGTGGCTGGCGCAAAGATGGCGGCGTTTGCGGAGTTGAAGCTGAGGCGATGGTGTTCGTTGTGGGTTATTGGGGGAGATGTGGTTTAGGAGATGGTGGCTGTGGTTGGCGTTGTGGAGAAGGTGGTTGTGGTTGGCGTTGTGGAGAAGGTGGTTGTGTGAAGGCGGCTGTGGAGAAGGTGGTTGTTGTGAAGGCGGCTGTGGAGAAGGTGGTTGTTCGCTGTCTGTGGGGATGTTGGCGATTGTGGAGAAGGTGGTTGTGGTCGGCGTTGTGGAGAAGGTGGTTGTGGTGGTTGGTCCAAAATAAAGATAGTAAAAGAAAAACAGCTACCTCAAGATCACAGCCCTGCACACGAATAAAACCCTTTAAACATCGGTGGGGAAATCTATCTGAACACAGACTTATTGACATAACTGATCTAAGGACTATATGGTGCTCTGTGAATTTCCACAACCGTAACACCATATATATATGTTGCGGGCCGGGGGGTCGGGTGAGAAGACACTAGGTGGGGGAAGCTATCTCGGTTCCCACCAGACTCCCCGGAATTGTAGGCCGTCGCACACGGATAATTCCGTGATGCGGCGGATCGCTTACCGACCTTGGACGCCAATACTCAACTGCGTGACCTTGGGTCCCTCCCGTCTATGGTTAATCGGGTTACCTAATTAATCACGTGGTTTAAACTACGGGGAACACGCCCTCGGTATGCCTTGTCCGAACTGGATCACTCTACCGGACCGGATCACTTTACCGGATCGGATGCAGCCGAGCGACACTGCCAAGGACGTACCAGCTAAAAGGAACGGATTGTTGGGAATAAAGTCCCGGTAAAGTAGGATTCAGCAATGCTGGATCAATGGAAGAAAATACAAAAACGAGCAGGGAACATTCCGAAGATTAATTATTTATTTACAAGCAGGCGAGGAAAGCTATGTGGCACAGTGAAGATTTATTGGGGTGTGTTGTGCAGAGATAGAAAAGAGTGTGTGGTGCGACATAAACAGGCAACTTATGAAAGGGGACACAGAGCAGACTTAACGCTGAAATAATAACAATCACAATGATAACAATCTTCCTACAGTCTTATTTGAGCAGACAGGTGCCAGCACACACACAACACACACACACACACACACACACACACACACACACACGCTCACACACAGACACAGAGACCCGATGTAGAGGGAGTTTTGCAACCGGGGGGGGGGGGTTGAGGCTATGATCTCGGTACCTGTGCGCCCGATAGCACGACCTGCCACAAATAGTTTTGGGGGGGGGCATTGCCACCACTAACGTGGCCACACTGTACATTCCCTGGCTCGTTCGCAGCCTTGCTGGCCGCAGAGACGAGAAGACGTTCACCATCCATGGAGAATCCACCGCTGCCAGTGAGGACCGAAGATACATCGCCTGGATAAATCCATGCACGTTTCACGAGCGGCGTACGGTCTACTTTCGAGCACATTCCATACAGTGCGCGCGGTTCCGCCATTACGCACGTGGCCAGCACTCGAGTTCACACGACTCCGCTAGCGTGTTCGCGGGGCGAACACCAATATGCGTCGGGTATTGAGGTTAAAAGAAGAACAAGCCGCTTCTACCCGCACACTCGTATCCTGCCTAACATGGCGTGGAGTCGGCTTTATTGGCCTCCGTACGCATCTCGTGCGGCATGGGCGTCGTGCTGACCGTGTTTCCCATGCTGTGAAAAACACCATTCGTGCAGCCTCTTAAGAGGTATTTATTTGCATGCCTTTTTAGTGCAATCGGCAATTCTCCCCAGACCATCGGAAGCTCGAGCCGACAGTCCAGCACCAACGAGCACACCACATGACTCGCTGCAGTTCCCCACCGTGGCGCCGCACCGCTGGCCTCCA
>CM068953.1:9150868-9165711 GCA_035128595.1 Eptatretus atami
ACATGACTCGCTGCAGTTCCCCACCGTGGCGCCGCACACGCTGGCCTCCAAGCGCGCACGTGGCTGATTTACCTCAGGAATAATCAGAAAGAAGAAGAGTGGGGATGAAATGAAAGGAAAAGATGATTGAAGCAACCCGAGCTATTAGATAATCGCAATGCACTCCTTGTTGTCCCGCTAAACAAAAGGAAGGGACTATCGACACGTATAATAATGGAATAACTGTCTTGGGACACCTATCTGTTGTATGCATGCGGTTCCGAGAACCGCAACAACAATATATATATTATATATATATATTATATAATATATATATAATATATATATATATATATATATATATATATTCCAAATGAAGAAGTGTCAAAATATTTTCGTGGAGGGTGGGGTTGGGGGTTGGGGAACGATTTTTTGTGTGACGTATTTTCTACATTTTAACCAAGTAATAAAAATAATTAATTGCCCTCATTGTTTCCTGGTCCATGATGTTGAACCATTTAGTTTGTGACCGAGGAAAGTCCTTTTCTCACACCAAAAAGGCAAGGGTTTGGATTCTATGAAGTCAAATCGATTGTTTACATCACAAGGTCGTTTGTTACTCACAATGCATTTGCACTCACTTTTGTGCTGCTTTTTTTTTTATCATAAAAGGACAGTTTGTTCCGTGTAATTTGGTTGAAATGCAAAATTTCATTACTTAACAGCTCGGGTTTGATGGAAATGACTTTCTACTGACTTTTTGAAGCGTTCTGATGCTCGGCTCGTGTGTGGTGTGTGTGTGTGCGTGCGTGCGTGCGTGCGTGCGTGCGCGTGTGATAAGCTTACCCTTTCCAGACAATTACCACCATACTTTGTGACCAAACTTCTGTAAACCTCAGTTGGCTTGATGTTCTTGATCTCCATCTTGGTTTTTGGCACGTGCATTCACGTGGGAAATGGTCATTGGTTACTAACGCTGCGATGACAAGATTCCCTGAAATATTAATCTATAAACATGACTTAACTCTACATTTAATAAACAATCCAGGTGATGGTAAAACTACCCTATTATAGAGACTGATGCGTTCAGGGTGTTCAAAAAAAGACACGGAGAACTTTGGTTGTTAATATTGTTACGGTTCTCGGAACCATATGCATACAGCATACAGGTGTGCCAAGTCAGTTTTTCCATTAGTATAACGTGCAGATAGATCCCTTCCTTGTGGGCAGACACGGGGGTGCGTTGCGATGGGATTTTAGTACTGATAATTATAAATCATTTTTCCCTTTTTTTTATTTTTTCCCCTTTTATTTCATCCACGCTACCTTCATCTCGCTTGCTTACCCTCGTCTCGTCTACTGAGCCCAAATCCCGACGGGCACTTTGCGCTAGACAAGCGCTTCCACCGTCTACAGAGACTCGTTTTCTGAAGCAGAATTCCGAGGTTCGTTATAGTAGCTGCGCACCATTCACCTTCCCAAACCCAGACAAGGTGGTGTGGATGGTCCTTACGAGTGTCTGGCTGAAACCCCGCTCAGAAAGTCGACCACATGAAGGCCCGGTCAAATCGGGACGGACAATGACGTCGGCTTCGCCATGGCTCCACCCCGAACTCCGTGATCTATAAGTACAGGACAATCCTCAGAGTTGAGTGGGATGCGAGGGAAGGTTGTCGTTGGATTTGAAAGGTCGCAGTTGGTTTTTGAAAGGGAGAAGTCGGAGTTGGTGGATGCGAAGGACCTCGACCAAGCCTCTAATCTGGTCCTGCCTTCTACTCATCTCTCGCCTCTTTGAACTCCGCCAGACACGATTACCACACGTGCGGCTGTGGACCGAACTGCACAGCTTTTGTCGGTGCCGCACCACCGAGCATCCCTTCCCCAGAACGCTCAGGTACCCTAAACGGTGTCCTCAATTCCCTCCCACCCTGGCAGCAGAAGACCTTTTTCTTTTCATTGGGTTTATTTTGTCCGAGTGTGTGTCAGAGTGTGTTGGAACCTGTCCGTTAGGTATGTCTGTTTAAGATTTTTATTGTTGTGATTGTTGTTTTATTAGTGTCGCGTTAAGTCTGCACTGTGTCCTCTTTTGTAAGTTGCTTGTAAATTGCCGCACCACACCTCTCTCATCTCCCCTGCATAACATACCGAATAAACCTTGTTCCTGTGCCACATGCTTTTCCTTGCTTTATTGAAAATAAATAATTGTAGAAATGTTCCCAGCTCATCTTTGGCTTTTCCTCCATTGGTTCAGCATGGTTCGGATCTAAGTTTAGCCGGGTCTTTATTCCCAATAATCCGTTCCTTTCAGCCGGTACGTCCTGGGCAGTGCCGCTCGACTGCATCCGATCCGGAAAGGGAGTCGGTAGTTGGTAGAGTGATCCGGTTCGGGCAAGGCGTACCGAGGGCATGCTTCCCCGGTAGTCGAAATCGCGTGGTTAATTAGGCAACTTGTTTCTAGACAGGAGGACCTATGCCACACGGTTGAGGTATTGGCGTCCACGGTCGGTTAAGCGACCCGCCGCGTCACGGAATTATCCGTGAGTGACGGCCTACAATTCCGGGGAGACTGGTGGGAATCGTCGTAGTTTCCCCCACCTAGTGGTCATTCTCTCTTCCGGACCCCTGGCCCGCAACAATATATTTAGAACCACAAAAGATACAACGACACCCTTTGGTTTATGCGATACAGAAACTCATAAAGTTTTGTGCACCCCATCGATACACTTCAATGTGAGCTCAGTTTGTTGTGCACAGGACATCAAGGCAGTACACGAGTTCTTGCCATGTTAGGCACAACATGTTTACGTCCACCAGTGCGCATGCAGCTGTGGTCCGAGAACGAAGATCCTGAAGGTTTGCCACTTGGTGTTGTTGCCAACATCTTTGACAAACCCCACAGAAAAATTGATATCGGGTTGCAGGTCTTCAATCTTTGGGATGGCGAGTCCTTCAACATGTTTCATGTAAATGTTAAGATCACTGTATCCTCTGCAAAGAAAAACGGACTGACCAAGCGGTCATGGAGGATGGCCACACCACACATTAATCTTTGGACTATCACGGATGTGTTAAATGACCACGTGAGAGATTTTCAGAGCCCCAGATCCTCACATTGTGTGGTTGACCTTCCCCGAGACAGGAAAGCAAGCTTCGTCTGTGAACATGACCTTTTACAGAAACCCTCGTCATCCTCTTGCGACTGGCATTTCCAAAGCAAACACCTTGCGTTTGGGTTCGTCATTGGTTTGAGTTCCTGCAAATCTGCACCTTATCGGCATAAAGCTTCAGTCTTTTTACAAAATCCTGTGTACAGTGGTGGTTGGTATCCCAGTTCTCTGGATGCGCGTCAATTTGATTTTTGGGACTTTGTGTTGAAATTATTCACGTACTCGTTCAACATCTGCTGTACTTGTGTGTGTTTATCAGTACTTTTCTGTTTCTGACAACTTCCAGTCTCCTTAAATCTCTTGTAGCATCTCTCATACCAGTCTGCGATGGCGGATTCCTTCCAGACCTTGTACGGAAATTACGCTCAACTTGCGTGTCGGATCTCGTTTCAATGAACCATTCGATGAATGAGCTTTCTTTCTGTGGAGTCGCCATTTTCTTTTTATATTAAACCACCAGACGTAAAATACAGAAAACTTTATGAGTTTCTGTATCATATAAAACAAAGGCTATCATTGTATCATTTGAGGTACTAAATATATTTACAACCAAAGTCGTTCAGGTCTTTTGGAACAAACTGTAGATCTCGTACTCGTCTGTTATCGTCTTCTGTTGACTCGCCCTCTGGGATAGGATACCAAGATCCGAGTCGTAAGGTCCGGCATCATTCCCGTTTATATTATTACCTCGTGCACCACAAAGCAAAAAGCGGGGTTAAGCAATTGGTTCATGTCCGTCCGTCTGTCTGTCTAATTCAGTTTATGATCGAGGAACGGCTTATTTAAATTGAATGTTATATTTTGAACACAAGTACAAACATGAACAGGTTGACAAGTTTGCCGTTTTTGGCGACAATATGTTGGCTGATGTGGAAGAAAAATAATTATATTCATGCACACTCAATTATAGTTGTTGCTGATACTTTATAAATTTAATTTTTATGCTATAGTCAAATTGGCTGTCAGTAATGTTTCCCTTTACCCAAGAGTCTTTTGACCCATATGTTTATAAAAGGAATGTCTTACTTTGAAACAGGGTGACCTGGTTGATAACACTGCAAAATTTTGCCACGATTGTGTCATTCTCTCCCTTACACCCAAAGTGGACACGTATTGCAGTTTTGAGTTATTTTGCCTAAAGCTTATCAGCTAATCCTGCAGTTGAATTGCCAAATGTCTCACCCTCCCAATCTTTGAAATGTCAAATTGTGTATAAGAAGAATTGCTTCGGGCTTCTGTTTCAGTGAAGTCCATTCGAATGTTTCAGTGAATCATTCAATGGTCTTCCTCCGTATGTACGAAATTAAAGATTCTCCTTTGGTAGGCTGATCCAACTTGTGGTAATTGAGTTATTTTCCACCACAATTTGAATTCATCCTGACCGCACATGCGCAGAGAAGAGTAAAGATATAACTTTTACTCTGTCTGTCTGCTTGGCAGTCAAACAAAATTTAAAAATCATTCCAAACTGGAAACCTAATGTTTTAAGGACGTTATAAAGGACACAAACAAACACGCATGAAAAATAATTTGACAGTTCGATGGGGTGTTGTAATAGTCACTGGGGAAATGGCGGTGAAACCCGGAATTAATTTATTTATACACCTTTAACCTTTATTTGAATTGAATTATAAACCTGAAGACTGGAGAACACAAATTGTCTTTGAAATACTTCCAAGAACCATTCTATGTACCGATTATTTCACGTGAGTGGGCATGCATGTGAGAGGGTGCAGTATCAGGGTGAAGAGGACGCCGCCAATATGGCTGGGTACGATGCCATTGACGCGGTTGATGCTGCATCAATGAAGCCTCCATCTCCGAAACTGTGTATAAGGTGATGGATAAAACTGCTTCAGTAGCGCTAAACTTCTGGATTTTTTTAACCGATCTTTAAAATCATTACCTTATTAAAATTGTGGTATATACTAAACACTGTGCGGAGTGTCGTGTTCTGTGAACTCTCTTGTTTATTCTTGAGCAAAAAATTTGAACTTATTTTGTTTATTTATAAATTACTGTGTTTTGGAATCTGGTTCTCAGGTTGATCTGCAGGAGGGTGTTTCTATTCCAACTTAAAACGGTCATCTGCCACGGTGCCAACAGAGGACATTGAATTGTACAGATTGTTGTCAGTCTGTCAAGGACATGAATTTTGCTGTCTGGTCTGTTGTCACTTGTGATAATTATCAATTATAATGTGTCTTTCAAAAGAGCATACCTTTAGACTAGTATACCTTGTCTAATGCTTCCTCCCTCCGGTCCTTCAAAAGTGCTGCCTCGTCACCTTATGTCTTCTCGTACACCTTTCCCTGCTCTCTCTTTGTCCCGTCTCAACACCATACCTGCCACATTCTTTCTCTCTCTCTTACATGTGCTGTCTTCACCTGTGCTCTCTTCTATTATCTCTGACCCCTTCCTTCTGCTGCTTTCCTGTTTGCCTCCATGTTCCCTGAAATCCTCTCCCTGTCTGCGAACTTGCTCTCTTCTCTCATCCAGCACCTCCATTGCTGTGTTACTTCCTGGTTTTCTTCAACTTGTGCAGCTTGGCTGCATCTCAGTGTTGATGTAAGCAGGAGCAAAATCGATTGTTCAATGTAGCTCAAATAGAGTCTGCAGCGCCTTGTTTGTGCAAAAAGCATCACTTTGAAAGGATTCTGGATCGAACAAATCTCCATTTTTAAACCACATCGTAACGATGGGAAATCATCATCACATCATCATTCAGCGATTTTCAGTCCACTGCTGGACGAAAGCCTCAGCATGTTGATGCCATGATGTCACCTTGGGAATGGTACCGCCAGAGATAATCTTCTTACTAAAATACGCAATTTGATGTCCGTCTGTCTTTCTGACTGTATTTTTGACTTGTACATCCGGTCGTGACTTATCCAATTTCAACAAACTTGACAGAGGAATAAGGATCACATGATGGAGGTTGTAAGCGACTTCATTTGCCCCTTCCCCATGGGGGTTTCCGTCATGGGTGAAATCTGTGTTAAGGTGTATATCCATGTTAAGATAGCTAATCGTGGCATTTTTCCAAGGCACTTCTAATAACAAAGGTAATATTTAACAAGAATCATAATATCATAATATAATGTTATTACAAAACAATATTAATACAAAAAAAAATATGACCACTGGACCTGTAGCTTATCTGGGCGCCTGTCCTCATTTGAAACCCAAATTTGGTGGCATTCTGATTGGTGGTCTGGAAAAGATTTTTGAAAGAAATTTACTAAGTCCGCCATTTTGATCTACTACTGCCGTTAAACACTGAACTGAAATAAATCTGAAGGAATCCCGACGTTCTTGATGCATTCTATGCTTATGACGTCTGCCACATACAAACGGACCCGAGCCAAGATCTACTGTAATCTCCATACCCACAGAGACAATAACATGACCGTTCCTGCCGCTTCTGCAGGGAATGGTGTACTAGTTCAACAAATGTGGATACTTTTCAGATTCACTGAATCAAAGAGTGTATTCAGAACACCTTTGAGTCATGCCTGAAGGTTTGAGTTCACTTTAATTGCGGTCGAACCGAATGTGACCGTAAAATTACCTGTTCGTTCAGGTGGTTAAAGACCAAGTAGTTTATCCTTGGTCGCAGTTCAATTCCAGAATCCACCCACCAAGGAGGCACTCGTACAGCTCGGCACAGACAACGACAGTGAAAAGTGAAATCAGACACCATGGCTTGGACTGCACGACCGATATTTTGTTCATTGTCAGTGTTGTTCCAAATTTGCATCGCAAGCACGTGTTGTTAAATCGATGATAATGCTTGCAAATGTTTCTTTGTAAACCTCTGTTTATGGCGGCTCATTTACAATTACCAGGTGCGAGGAGAGGACAGCCGAACGAACAGTTTCATGAGTACGAATGTGTCCAAATTACACCCTGTAGCACAATGAAGCAGTGATTGCGTTTCTTTGTACGGATTACAGCGATTTGTGGGCTGGTACGGCGTGTGTCCACTAGCTCAAGTGTGCCTTGACCAGTGCCAAATTCCGCCGTGCTTCGTCTTCCGTGCAAATGTTTTGCAATTCAAACCAAACCCGTGAGCCACCTTGTCCAGGCATGATGTAAGGCGGACATGTTGTTTGTCTGCAAAATGAAATTGAGAATCGGTTCGGTTTCTGTAGTGTGAGACGCGCAACCCCACAGGGGACACGGCTTGCGTGCCCTAAAGGTTGGCTTCGTGGTCGCATTCCATAGAAACACACAATAATCCTTTATCAAAGTATGATGTCATCGTTAGATACATCATTGTGCCCAATTGTTTTTCTCTCATTGTTCCTCTTCTCAAAGATTCTGCGTTTATGCGTCTATTGGCGACCCCCTTCTCAATGGCGACCCCCTTCTCAATGGCGACCCCATTCTCGACGATGAGTCGATGATCTATCCGAGGATCACGTGATGACGAAACAAAACACGGTGGAATTTCGAGCTTTATTACGATCCCTACACCGATCATTACCTTATCTGTGGAGTCACTACAAGGAGGTCCACATGCAGGACGCGGGCTGAGACGGTGCGAAAAGATGTCCGGAACAGTCAACCTTGTGACTCGAAGATCAAGCTGCAGGTGATCTCCGGCACCTTGGTGGAACTCTGTTGCGGAAAAAAAAACAAAACAGGGGACACACGTGTCCCGAGCTCGTGGTGCGAGACTGGAGGGTGGAGAACCCCCAACCAAAGATCCTGTGGGTCCCGTTATTATTACCCCCTTCGACCCTCGTACGTCATGCGGGTGTCGGGAGCTCGGGAGCACGGCCGTGCTGCGCGCGTGCGCACGTCCGTGCTGGGCGCACTCGGTGCAACACAAACGGACGGCGAGCACTGCACTGCAAACACCGATCGGGTGAGCACGGAATATGAGTTCAAGGAGAGAACAAATTTAGCACCGCAAAGCAGCGTACCTGGTCATGCATCGTTGCACCTGTGCGCAGGTGGGAGGGGCGATGGGGTTTCCCTGCACGGGCGGATGGTAGATCAGTTTGAGAGTGAGGATACTGCATAGTGTATAATGAGTGCGATGGAAAACTGTGGCAGGAGGTGGTTGGGAGGGTGCGTGGTGTGTGGAGGTAGGTAGGATGTCCGACATAGAGTTTTTCATAATACGGTGTCTGACCAGACCAAGTCCGACCTGGGGATTGTCCTAAGGGTATTTTCATCCACATCCTCAGCCTTTAAAGACCCTCGAAGACCCAAGGATCCCCCCCCCCCATAATGCTTTCAACATGCTTCAGAGATTATATTACATGCTTGAGAGAAGATTTTTCACATGATTGGGAGATACAGTCGTGGCCAAAAATATGTTACACTTTTTTTCAAAGAATGCACCATTTCTTCCAGAAAATTGTTGAAATTCAAAATCTTTTCATGTAAAATCATCCACAAATGTATTTCTTGTTTTGCAGTGGAAGAAAGCAAAAAAAAAAAGCTGAAAAGATAACTTAATTTTCACTTGTTCCACACAGAAATCCTAAAATGGCCCTGACAATATATATTGGCACCTTTTAGAAGTTGTGAGAAATAATTAGATTTCAAGCAGGTGATTCTCCTTTACTTTGGAATTGAACTCACCTGTAGTGAGTTGCAGGTGCCTGCAATATAAAAATCATTCATTCAACCAGTATGAATAGAGAAAAGGAGTCATTCTGCTGTTTTGTGTCACTGTGTGTACCGCAACGAGCACGGAGAAAAGAAAGGAAACCAGGGAATTGTCGGAGTAGGTCAGACACAGATTGTAGCCAATCATGGGCAATCTCAAGGTTACTAGTCCATCTCCAGAGACCTTGATGTTCCTGTGTCCAACGTACGCAATGTAATCAGGAAGTTTAAGCCCCATGGCACTGTAGCCAACCTTCCTGGACGTGGCCACAAGAGAAATCTTGAATGGAAGATTGCAGCAAGGATTGTTCAATGGTGGAGAAAGCACCTCGAGCAACTGCCAACAAATTCAAGCTGACCTTCAGACACAAGGTACAACAATTTCAACTTGCACCATCCGTCACCAACTCAATGAAGGGGGTTCTATGATAGGAGACCCAGGAGGACCCCACTGCTGAGAGAGAGACAAAAGAAAACATCACTGGAGTTTGCCAAAACACACCTGAACAGCCAAAATCATTCTGGAGAATGTCCTGTGGACAGATGAGATCAATTAGACCTTTTTTGGTAAAGCCCATCATCTCGATGTTTACAGAAAACAAAATGAAGCCTTCAAAGAAATAAAAACCTTCCAGACAGTCAAATATGGAGGAGGTTCAGTGATGTTTTGGGGTTGCTGTGCTGCCTCTGGCACTGGGTACCTGAATGTGTGCATGTCATCATGAAATCAGGAGATTACCGAGGAATTTTGGAGTGCAATGTTCAACCCAGTGTCAGAAAGCCTGGTCTTCCATCGAAGATCATGGGTCTTGCAGCAGCACAATGACCCCAAACACCATAACCCTAACCCTAACAAACGTTGGACTGTTCTGAAGTGGCTAGCAATGAGTCCAGATCTAAATCCCATTGAACACCTGTGGAGAGATCTGAAAACAGCAATTGGGAGAAGACACCCTTCAAATCTGGGAGAACTGAGTAGTTGTACAAGAATCGTGGACAAACTGTCAGTCGAGAGGGGTAGGATGCTCATTCATGGCTACAGGAAGTGCTCTACTGCAGTTATTTTAGCCAAAGACTCTGCGACCAAATATTAAGTCGAGGTTGTGAAATAATTTTATCAATGCCATTTATTTTATTTTCTGATTTAAAAGGACATATTAAGTTCTGAATCAAAAACCAAGGTTCTGTAATATTAACAGTGAAATAGAGAATTGTGCAGACGAAATACTTTTGTCAATTTCAACTTGTTTTTAGAGAAAATTGTAAGTTATTTGAAAAAAGTGCAAGGGTGCCAATATTTTTGGCCAGGACTGTAAGACCCCTTAACATCCCGAAGGCCCCAAAGACCCATAAGACCCTCAAGACCATTGAATTCTCCAAACACCATTAAAACCCTTTAAAATCCCGAATACCCCAAAGACCGTTAAAATTCCTAAAGATTCATCAGACACTTTAAGACCCCTAAGATCCTTAAGACACTTTTGATCCTCAAGACCCTTTAAGACATTGAAGACGATAAAGATCCCAAAGACCCTGAAGACTTTTGAAGACCCTCAAATACTTCAAAAGACCCATAAATAAACAAAAACTGGCATCACCTCACTTGCTATCTCAGAAATAAGATTCATCGGATGCCTGTCTGTTTATTCACGTTTTTTGCAAACACCGCTGGGCTGACAACCACCAAATATAGCACACAGACAAGTCCGACTCGGGGGTTGTCCTTGGTGTATTTTCATCCACAACATCAGCTTTTAAAGACCCCCGAAGAACCATAAGACCTTTTTTACATGCTCGAGAGATTAGAATACATGCTTGAGAGAAGACTTTCCACATGCTTGGAGATAAGACCCTTAAGACACGAAGTCCCATAAGACCCTTAAGACCATTTAATTCCCCAAACACAATTAAGACACTTTAAGACCCTGAAGACTTCAAAGACCTTATGAACTGTAAGACCCCAAAGACCCTTTAAGACCTCAAAGACCTTAACACCCAAATGACCTGTAAGACCTTAAGACCCAAAGACCCTTTAAGACCTCAAAGACCCTTATATCCAAATGACCTGTAAAGACCCTTAAGACCTCAAAGACACTTAAGACCCCAAGAACCTTGAAGACCCTTAAGACCCCTTTACTACTTGTATTCCCATAAGACCCATTTACCCAATATTGTTCCCTTAAGACCCTTATTCCACGTGTTCTAGCTCTCCTGGCCCTACAAGGTTTCCCCCCTCACCCCACCCCGTCGGTTCTCATGCCCCCGATCTGCCTGCCCCATTCTCAGCCCTGCCAGCTCTCCTGCTTCTCTCAATAACCTTGCTGGTAACACAATAATTAAAAGTGCACTGAGAAAATCTCCTACAATTTCACATCTGGGATGATGGGAATCTGCTAGAAATCTGATGATGTCTCTAATCTCATCGGATGTCTTTGACGGCTGTGGGGTGTGGGGGGGGGGGGGGGGACGAGTTACCTTTCGCTCTAGTATGTAGATTAAAAATTTTGATGGTCCAATCACCGGATCAAAAAACTGACTGAGTGGCTCAAAATAGTTGAGCATCCATTTGTTTAGTTTGGGGGATAGTTCCACTTGGATCTCGATGCAACCAACACACACAACCTGTCATCCTGATGTTCAAAGGGGAGTGCATTGCATCATGTAGTTCTCTGTTGAATGATGGATTGCTATGGGTAGTTGGCTCGTCTTTGAGTTGTCTGCTCTTGGTTCTGATTTCTGCTTGAATTTGAACCAACTCAACATACTGTCTGCGTCTGATGTACCGTGGTCTGTGGCACCCTCGTTCTCTCTGCGGAAGCCTAAAGCAATAGTGGGACATTGATGGGAATGCACATCGTGGTCAATCAAATAAGTTATATTCTCAGCAAGAAAACAGATGCTGCCAAACTAGCTTGCTGGGCAAGGAACATGTTGGGTGGGTTGCCATTGCCTCACCGGGAGATGCCACGGGAAGAGAGTTGGTAAGTACCACCATAAAATGGCCTTCTATTGTTCCTCAGGCATCATGGGATTCTTCAATATCCATAAGCAAGTGTAAGCATGGAAAAGAATGACAGGTATAGGGAAAGTGATTGTGGACATTAAAGGATCCCACGTTACCTTCGGAAGTCGAGAGGAGGCCATCCTCCCCACATAACACTGGATAATGAAAGTAATTGTGGCCATTAAAGCATCCCACAATGCCTCGGGAAAGAGCAGGCCATCCTCCTACGTTGCACCGCAGAGGGAAATTGATTAAAAACCCAGTTGATGCAAATGTGTGTTATCAGCAGCTGTGTTGGGGTGCGTTGTCTACTCATGAGCCAAAGCTGTATTTTGTGGAGAGAGTTCAAAGAAACCATCAGATGACACTCTCAAATAATTTGTAGTTTCATTCTCCCAAATAAGAGATTCCGTTCAAATACAAAAGGGAATCTAGAATGGCACTCGAGAGAGCGCATACATCCGCGAGGTGGTTGGTTACGTTTTTGATCCACTGATATGCCGGATCTGGATTCAGATCTGAATGAATTTATCGGGCTTGTTCTCGTCACATAACGAACTCATCCGCCAAGTTTTGTCCTAATCCATCCCAGCTTTTTGAGATATTTTGTCAATAAAAAACAAACAGACAGAGGCGATGCAAAACATAATTCCATCCACCTACGGTGGCCGAGTAGCAACGTATTTAGCGTTGCAAACAAACAGGTTAGTTGTCGCTCGGTCTTTCACACCACTCCTTTCTGGTGTTCATTCCTCTGCTGTTTCTGTGCTTTGCCTCCACCTCTCCCCCCTGCCCTTCCACCACACTCCCCCTAGGGTTTCAGCAGGGCTCATGCGGTCCACCATCAAAACCCTTCTCGTGAAACTTCCAAAATCCAGAACCAACACTAACCTTCACTCATTAGTTCCTCCGAGTTACCTTTGCCACTGAAGGTGGACGAAGGGGATGGTTTCACCCCTGCCTGTTTGTCGATCTCTCTCTAGGCGCACGTGGCTGATTTACCTCAGGAATAATCAGAAAAGAAGAAGAGTGGGGATGAAATGAAGGAAAAGATGATTGAAGCAACCCGAGCTATTAGATAATCGCAATGCACTCCCTTGTTGTCCCGCTAAACAAAAGGAAGGGGACTACCGACAACGTATAATAATGGAATAACTGTCTTGGGACACCTATCTGTTGTATGCATGCGGTTCCGAGAACCGCAACAACATATATATATATATATATATATATATATATAAATATATATATATATATAATATATATATATATATTATATATTCCAACATGAAGAAGTGTCAAAATATTTTCGTGGAGGGTGGGTTGGGGTTGGGGAACGATTTCTTGTGTGACGTATTTTCTACATTTTAACCAAGTAATAAAAATAATTAATTGCCTCATTGTTTCCTGGTCCATGATGTTGAACCATTTAGTTTGTGACCGAGGAAAGTCCTTTTCTCACACCAAAAGGCAAGGGTTTGGATTCTATGAAGTCAAATCGATTGTTTACATCACAAGGTCGTTTGTTACTCACAATGCATTTGCACTCACTTTTTGTGCTGCTTTTTTTTATCATAAAAGGACAGTTTGTTCCGTGGTAATTTGGTTGAATAGCAAATTTCATTATTTAACAGTCGGGTTGATGGAAATGACTTTCTACTGACTTTTTGAAGCGTTCTGATGCTCGGCTCGTGTGGTGTGTGTGTGTGTGTGTGTGTGTGTGTGTGTGTGTGTACGTGCACGTGCGTGCGTGTGCGTTGCGGTGCGGCGTGTGATAAGCTTACCCTTTCCAGACAATTACCACCATACTTTGTGACCAAACTTCTGTAAACCTCAGTTGGCTTGATGTTCTTGATCTCCATCTTGGTTTTTGGCACGTGCATTCACGTGGGAAATGGTCATTGGTTACTAACGCTGCGATGACAAGATTCCCTGAAATATTAATCTATAAACATGACAACTCTACATTTAATAAACAATCCAGGTGATGGTAAAACTACCCTATTATAGAGACTGATGCGTTCAGGGTGTTCAAAAAAAGACACGGAGAACTTTGGTTGTTAATATTGTTACGGTTCTCGGAACCATATGCATACAGCATACAGGTGTGCCAAGTCAGTTTTTCCATTAGTATACGTGCAGATAGATCCCTTCCTTGTGGGCAGACACGGGGGTGCGTTGCGATGGGATTTTAGTACTGATAATTATAAATCATTTTTCCCCTTTTATTTTATTTCCCCTTTTATTTCATCCACGCTACCTTCATCTCGCTTGCTACCCTCGTCTCGTCTACTGAGCCCAAATCCCGACGGGCACTTTGCGCTAGACAAGCGCTTCCACCGTCTACAGAGACTCGTTTTCTGAGGCAGAATTCCGAGGTTCGTTATAGTAGCTGCGCCACCATTCACCTTCCCAAACCCAGACAAGGTGGTGTGGATGGTCCTTACGAGTGTCTGGCTGAAACCCCGCTCAGAAAGTCGGACCACATGAAGGCCCGGTCAAATCGGGACGGACAATGACGTCGGCTTCGCCATGGCTCCACCCCGAACTCCGTGATCTATAAAGTACAGGACAATCCTCAGAGTTGAGTGGGATGCGAGGGAAGGTTGTCGTTGGATTTGAAAGGTCGCAGTTGGTTTTTGAAAGGGAGAAGTCGGAGTTGGTGGATGCGAAGGACCTCGACCAAGCCTCTAATCTGGTCCTGCCTTCTACTCATCTCTCGCCTCTTTGAACTCCGCCAGACACGATTACCACACGTGCGGCTGTGGACCGAACTGCACAGCTTTTGTCGGGTGCCGCACCACCGAGCATCCCTTTCCCCAGAACGCTCAGGTACCCTAAACGGTGTCCTCAATTCCCTCCCACCCTGGCAGCAGAAGACCTTTTTCTTTTCATTGGGTTTATTTTGTCCGAGTGTGTGTCAGAGTGTGTTGGAACCTGTCCGTTAGGTATGTCTGTTTAAGATTTTTATTGTTGTGATTGTTGTTTTATTAGTGTCGCGTTAAGTCTGCACTGTGTCCTCTTTTGTAAGTTGCTTGTAAATTGCCGCACCACACCTCTCTCATCTT
>CM068953.1:9193367-9211245 GCA_035128595.1 Eptatretus atami
TCTCCTTGGCTATTGGGCACAATCCTGGACGGATTGCCACTCTAACACAGGATACCAGCAAGCTGGCACTCATTTTGCCAACCTCGGAAGGATAACAGGCAGAGTCAAACCCACCTGGTATTAATTCAACAGCAGAGGGGGATTTGAACTCAGGATCCTCGGATCCCAAGCCCACCACCCTTACCATTAAACCAACACCAGGCATAGGAGGAAATTGCCAGTTTCGAAATTGACATTGAATGGTGGAGAGTGTGATATCATGTGTTTTTGAAGGAGTCTGCAGATTACACGTGCATACGTGCGTACACGCGCGTATCTGTTTTCTGGGTCAGAAAAGCCAGGTAAGCACAGGCATAATGATTGCTTTTTGGTGTGAACTGTGATCATGTGATCATCTGAGCCAAAACATTTTAATTTGGTTGACACAAGATTGCTCGGTGATCGTTGTGCTTCGTTCAATGAGGCCATGATCTAAGATCCAGTGTTCATTTCAAAATATATCCATCACATGCTCCTTCCCTCATGTAGTGCAGATGGCATGGGTAACTCTGATTGGCAGCTGGCAATGATGGATTTAAATTTGGTTTTCTCAGCTTTGTATCTCTGCTGCCTCCTGGAGAGTGATGTACACAAAAAGGACTAATAACATCCTGGTTTTTATTATTCAAACAGCTCAACGAAACATCAGCCACGAATGATGGCTTTGTTGGAGTTTCACTGTCATTTCAGATCTCCGTGTACTTACTTTTCTGTGTATCTGACCTGCTGATAATGCATTCTTGTTATTTTGCATTTATTTCTTAAAGTTACTCGTCAGATCACAATGAAGTAGAAAGAGCAATCAGAGGTTGCAGACCCTCACCCGGACTTGTTTTGTGTGGTTTTTATCGACATACTCACACTGTAATTCCACCATACATACTTTATCGACGTACTCTCATTCTAATTGTACATACTTCGTGGAGGTACTCGGTTGAAGAGAGATAACGTGTAAAATTGTGTTCTATGTTGGCACATTATGTGCAGACAGACAAGCGGACCCAAATGTAATCTCCCCCATCCTCTTGCACGGTTAACTTGTCTTGTTGGTGAAGGCTCGAGTCAATCTACTTCGACGGAGAGGTAGAACTTTGGATGAAATTAACAGGACATTGTTTGAGGTATGCTAACCGCTATGGGAAGCAAGGGAAAGATGACGTTGTGGGCATTCAGTCTTTGTCAGACCAAAATAAGTTCCTTGTTACTTGGCAAAAAAAAACAAACTAGCATCCGTTGAAGACAAAGTCTTCGATATCCCCCGCCATAGTAAATGAGGATTAACAAACTTATATTCCCTAAGCGTGTGCAATATGTATGTAAAGTTTCCCCTTGATCTGTCCAGCCGTTCTGGAGAAGAAGATTTAAAAAATTTATTAATTTTCCATCCAAGATGGCTGACGAACCATGTGACCTATGACATCATAAATTTACATTCTGCCTCCAATCCTCCAGTGGAATACGTGTGTGAAGTTTCTTGTTAATCGGATGAGGTTGTTTTTCTATCCAAGATGGCCGCCAAACCATGTGACTTGTGACGTCATAATTTTTACTGTGTATGCAGACATGATGGAAGATGATAGTTGTAAATTTTCGCTTCGTTAGGTTATGTGATTCCAGAGAAAAGATTATTTAATATTTTTCTTGAATCCAACATGGCTGCCAAACCATGTGACCTATCAATTAGAAAATATCAAAAGGCACCAGTTCACCACTTGCTTGATATGTGTACCAAATTTCGTAAATATATCTTGAGGGGCTTTGTAGTTAAGCTCCGGAAACTAAATGTGACGGACGGACGGACGGATGGAACCCATTTCTATATTCCCCGCCAACTTCGTTGGTTGGCAGGGGATAATTATTTGCCAAGTAATAGGGTGACCTTTTTTTTTTGCCAAGTATGTTGATCTGTTCCGTTCGTTTGTTTGTCTGTCCGCTTTCTTACAGCCGAAATCGCTCAGCTGATCATTCAGAAACTTTCGCAGACTGTAGGTGCCGTCGCTACGATGGTCACGTGACGACGTTTCATGAGGTCAACGTCGGCCGAATTTCTAAAATTGCCAATTTTCATCCGATTGACTTGAAATTTGAACAGGATTTGCATATGAGGCCACTTAATTCAACCACCAATTATGTTTGAGGTCAATATCAGCCAAAGGTCAACAACTTAGGTGCAATTCCTAAAAATCCTCAATTTTGCTCCAAATGATTTGAAATTTGAAGACTATTCACATTTGAGGCCACTGAATTCAACCACCAACTATTTTTGAAGTCAACTTCGGCCAAAAGGTCAACATGGACCAAAAATTCTGAAATTGGCAATTTTCATCCGATTGATTTGAAATTTGAACCGGATTTTTATATCAGCTCACTAAATTCACCACGATATTTATAGGTCAAAATGTCAACATCGGTCTAATTTCTAAAATTGAGAGATAGGGCCAAAAACTATATACATATATATAATATATATATATATATATATATATATATATATATATATATATATATATATATATATATACATATATTCATGGTATCTCAAAACGTTGTGGATGAGTTATGACAAACTAGGAGAATGAGTTGTTTCGGTGACAAAAATAAGCCGATTTGATTTTGTTTCAGATCCAGCCCATCAGTGGGATACAAAATGTAAACTGTTCAGCCTGGTGAAGGTATGCACTCTCCCGAGTGCCGTTCTACTTTGTTCTGTTTTACTAAGTATTGCTCTGTGAGTGATTTTTCATTTTTATTTTGCTCTGACAAACGGTTAGCAACCGAAACATCAGCTGCCCCTTGCTTCCCACGACAGTTAGCATACCTCGATCAAGGTCTTGTTGATTGTAACCATTGTTATACTTGCTATATCATACACGTCAAGCTATGTGACTTGTTTTGCACTTAATAGAGAGAGGAAAACAATGTACATTTACAATGAAAATTTGCACATTATTGCTCTCAATATGAATCTAAGACACTTTTATAAAATGCATTTACTATCAAAAAGACATTTCTTACTCACAATATTTTTAATGATTCACACTCGAAAGAATATTAAATCAGCATTGTCAGCACCACAGCACCTAAGATCTGAAGACACGAATGATGTCCAAAATAGTAGTGCGGCACAAAGGACACCTGGCGTCAGCAGTTGATTTCACCTTATTGGCACAGTCTAAGCACAGGCATAAGTGACCACAGGTGTAGATAACAGCATTTGGAGTGCAGCTCTGGCAGATCACACAATCATCAACACTGCCAACCTCTTCTATCTCTGCCTCACTGTCCATGATCTTGAAAAACTCCTCAGTGTCCTTGGCTTTGCCTAGGGTGTTTTGTGATGAAAATATTAAATAAATATATTCGAGCTTGTTAGCTAACTTGCATTCAAATCAGGTTTTATTATATACAAGAACATTACCCAGAGGGTGATTGCATCACTCAACTGTTTAGCCGGAAGAGCCTTTAATAAAAAATACAAACACCCAAACCTGTGGCCAATTAGATTTTTACTTCGTAAACTTACACATGCAATTCTGACAACACCTCAACCCCCTACCCCACCGAAAATTCCCCCCCCCCAATGCCTCAACTTCCCACTCCAAAATCTGTCCCATCTTTATTCCACCCCCACCCTTTTCCCCTCCTCACATTCTCACACACAATAAAAGCAAACAGGCATATTCCCACATAAAAATAGTGGAATATCTCATGCTTTCCACTCCCCTACCATGCTCTCACTGACGTCACAGAAACCCGCTATGGTCACCTGTCCAACTTATAATTTTAAGCAAAAATAGTCAGAAACAATAGCAAGGCCCTGCGTGAACTCCACGGTAAAAGCCCTGCCTGAGAGAATGCCACATAGTTATTTGGGCGGTGTATAAACACCAGAACACTGCCTCGATTGCTGAATCCTATTTTCACAAGACCAAGGGCATAGCCAGAGGTCCAAAAGTGATGAGGCGAAAAGAGGTGAACTTGGTTGATGTGGCGGTGCACGTAGCGCAGCGTTGCGAGCGCCAACGGCGCGAAGCCATTACGGCGAGGGGTCTGGGGGCTGCTCAAGGCCCCCAGAAGCCAAGTGTCGGGGGGGGGGAGGTATTGTCCTATTTAGGTATTGTGATAGGAGTGGAGATCAGAGTATTCAGAGCACTGCCGGGTAGCTTTGATAGTTTACTCCCCAGGGAGCTCAGATAGCCAGAGGGCTCAGGCCAGATCATATTTCAGGAAATGAGCGACGAGGCAACTGCCTCGTCTGCCTCAGCCTGGCTACGCCCTTGAAGACCTGTAACACCTCTCGGTTCAACGTCCTTTTAACTGTCGCTTTGGTCGTTTTACACTGAAGGGAAAACTTATATGGAGGGCATGGAGATTGTGATCTTGACAGCTTCAAATACAGTGCGTCTTTGACGTCACATCATAGTCAGCACCAACTTGGCAGTCGTAGTATAGAAATTGTGCGTCGAGTGAGGAAAACTGTCCAACCAATGAGTGGAACACAGATGGACACATGCATGCATGGCTGTTTTTATGGTATAGGCTCGCAGAGTACCCACCCTCTGGGTGGGGAGAGTTTGCACATTACTTGCTGAAAGAATTAGACTGCGTTTTGCAAGAAGACCACAGATGTTTGTGTGATGTGCTCCTAAAAGGTTCCAGATCGTCTAAAGGGTCTAAAGGATACATCCCAATAGTCATTGGAGTTGAAGCGGTCTAAAGGCGTCTCAAGGGATCTAAAGTGTCTAAAAAGGTTGAAGTGGTCTAAATGGTCAAGGGTCGAAGCAGTCTAAGGCTGTCAGACATGTCTAAATGGTCTGAAGGGTGTAAGGGGTCGAAAGGGAGTCGAGGGACTTAAGGGGTGTCAAGGTCGAAAATGTTTGTTGGGTCTGAAGGTTCAAGGGGTCTAAAGAGGTTGAAAGTGTATAAACGGTTGAAAGTGTGAAGGGGTCTAAAATGTCGAAAGGATCTTAAAGTTAAATGGAGTCTATAAGGGGTCTGAAGGGTCTGAGGGGTGTCAGGCTTCTAAAGGTTGAAACAGGTCTGTAGAGTCTAAAGGGTTGACAGGGTCGAATGGGGTCTATAGTGTCTAAAGGGCCAAATGGGTCTTAGGGTTCCAAAGGGCCAAACGGGGTCTATAGGGTTTTGGAGGCCTAAGGGGTCTTAAGAGCATTAAGCGTCTCAGGGGTCTTCGAGTCTTGGGGTGGGGTGTGGTATGGGGTTTAGCGAGGGTAGAAAAGATCATGGCTTTGGATTGGGGATGACCTCAGACAGTGGAGAACAGCTATCTTGAAGACCTGGAGGAAAGAATGAGATTTTATGAGAACGAGGAAGTTTGTTCTACAAGCAGGAAAAAAAAAAGGAGGAACTCGTGAGAGGAAGTGAGCCATGATCCTAGATTTAAGTATTTTCACCAGAAGTGGTTTGAAGGTGGTCTGTATGCACCCAGCAGAAACCTGGGGGGGGGGGGGGGGGGGGAAGCCAGGAAAGATCAAAGGGTGCAAGAACAGAGAGGAGGTGGGAGCAGACAGACCACAGACCTGTCTGCAATGGGAAAGTGATAGGCCCATGGACTCAGCCTCAGTGCAGGAGATTCCAATGATATTGCAGGCTTTGGTTTCTACTGCATCAAGCTGAGCATGGTGTGAGGCAGGGGAGCCAGCCCAAAGGGGAGAGCAGTACTCCCTCAAACTGTGGATAAAGGCCTTGTAGGTGGATAGGAGTTCAGGTGTGCCAAGGAAGCACTTTGTACGATGGAGGATACCCAGACGGTGACTGGCTTTGGAGGCCAAGTTTGAAATATGTTTCCCCAAGAAAGATCATGGCTGATGGTGAGACCCAGAAGTTTGAGTTACTGAACTTCCTCAGGAGGATTGTTTAAAAAGTAGATTTGATGGTTTTGCCAGATGGTCCTTTTGGAGAGAGATCGTGACAGTGTGAGATTTGTCAGGATTGAAAGACTTATTCCAAGTTTTTGACCAGCTTCTGAGTTCTTTTTTTAAAGGCTTGAGGAGATTTTTTCAAGGTTTGAAGAGTTTTGGGTGAGGCTGCTGTCTGTCTGTCTGAAGGATGAGAAATGTCACGACAGAGGGTGGAGTCATCACAAAATAGATAAAGGAGATTTTCCAGAGTGAGAGAGATCATTTTTGAAGATCAGGAATTTGACTGCGCCCAGAACTTAGGGCACTGCAGGCTTGACTGGGAGAGGAGATTCAAGGATTCCATTGAGAGCCACACATTGGCTACGAGAGTAGACTAAGTCAGGAAGCCATGTGTGGAGTTGGCTTTGAATGCCATAGACAAAGAGTTTGGAGAGCAAGGCGGGATGCCAGACTGTCAAAAGCATGAAATATGTATAAAAATCACAAGAGAGATGACCATGATCTTAAGGTGGTGTGACCTGGTCTGAATCCGAATTGATGATGTGAGATGAGGTTGTTGGAGAAAAGGAGGGAATTCATATCAACTGCAATGATGGATTCCATGATGTTGCTGATGATTGGAAGTAAGATAAAAAGTCTGCAGTTAAGTGGATCGGTTTTTGGAGCTTTTTATGTTATGCAGTGATGTTGGTGGCTTTCCAAGCAGGTGGAAGATGACCTAGCGTAAATGGCAGGGTCAAAAGGGCAGAGAAAGGATGTGCAAGAGTAGCAGAGCAGGTTTTTAGGGCACATGAGCTGATGCCATCCAGTTCAGTAGCAGAGTCCAAGTCGAGGGTTTAGAGAAACTTGTCCACCATCTCAGGTGCAAAATATGCAGAGTCCAAGAGCAGTTCAGTCAGACTGGGAAGGGTGGGTACAGAGTGTGAGGGGTTGTGGACAAGACTTCTCTCGTGTGGAGTTGGCTGTGGTGCCATTTGAGGTTGGAGAAAGGATAGAAGGGGAGCATACACCAGAGACAGACATAACAAGGTACCACCAGGTTTTACAGAGGTGGGGGGGGGGGGAGACAAGTTTGACAGTTTATTCTTGAGGTTGGACAGATGTTGTTTTCTGGCTGTCCTGCGAATGGACACATACTTATTGCAGGCTTCTTGGAATACAATGAGATTGCCTTCGGTCAGATTTGCCTTCCAGGAAGACAAGGCAAGTTGTTTCAGAGCAACTGCTTCACCACAGGATTCAGTGTACTACAGGCAGGAAGAAGGGTAGGATAACTGAAGATAAGATGGGATGAATCTATGCATAATATTGAGCAGGTGTTTGTGAAAGCACTCCGAGGCCGCATTTGCATCAGGGGTGGCAAAGATAAGAGATCCATCCTGAAGTGAGAGGGTAGCTTGCAGTACCTGCCCATCAGCCTGAATGAACTGTCAGACTCACTGGTACTCAGGTGGCTCTCTGAGAATAGCCAGAGAGATGTTGACGTTCACTTAAGCACATGATCAGATGAACCAATTGGAGTCGAGGAAGAGCTGGAGACATATGCAGGAAAGTTTGTCATCACCATGTCCAGAAGGGTGGATCTGCCATTGGGAGAAATGTGGGTTGGAAAGTTCACAGATTGAGTCAGTCCCATGGAGGAATAAAATCCTTTTGCTGAAGTGCCATGGCTGGTGAGAAAGGTAAAAACACTCTGCCAAGTTGCATGGTGACAATTGAAATCGCCACTTGTGGGGAAGAGAAGTTGGGATGAGTGGTTAAAATTGTGTTCATGTTGTCTGAGAGAAATTTAGATGGAGTTGTCAGTGTTTGGAGGACAGTGCAACACAATGATGAACAAGAGGTGGGAGCGGGAGGGTATGTCGCAGCCAAAGGTGCTCCTGGAGGTGGAAGAGCAGAACAAGGGGAGTGAGAAATAGAGTTATTGATGTAAAGTGGAACTCCGTCACCAGGATGGGGTTCAGGTCTATCAAACCAGAGGAGACAATAACCAGGGAGAGACACTAATGAGTCAGGGATGTCTTGTGGAAGGAAGGATACTGTTAAACAGATGATATCCGGGCTGTCAGCATCTTGGATTGAGAGAGTGCAGGTTGGAGCAGAGGCCTCGGATGTTTGAGGTCCACGCAGTGAGGGACAGGGGAGGAGGCATTGAGAGGATGCGGGACAAGTGGGAGGCTCAGAGGGCAAGGGACGGGAGGGGGAGGAGGCTGGGATGGTGCGGGTGGAGGTGAAGATGTGAGGGCACAGGATGGCAGGGAAGATGGGGGAGATGGGACTGGGGCAAGATGGGATAGGGTCATACGTGGGGGTAGGGGGAGACGGTGCAGGATGGGGGAAAGGTGGAAGTGAGCAGAACGCGGGGAAGATGGGAGGAGGCAGGGCAGGGGTAAGATGCGAGGGGACATGATGAAGAGGAAGATGGGAGGATGGTGGGCAAGGGCGAAGAAGGAGGGAGGTGGGACGAGGGGGAGATGGGCGGGGTGGGACGAGGGGCAAGCTGAGAGAGAGGGGTGATGGGGGAGAAGAGAGGGGCAGGACAAGTGGGAATCTGAAAGGGGGCAGGGCGAGGGGGAAGCCGAGAAGGGAAGGCAGGGAAGGGGCAGGACGAGAACGAAGCCGGGAGGGGGAAGGACAAGGGGGAAGCTGAGAAGGGGCATGGTGAGGAGGAAGACAGGAGGGGTCAGGATGAGGGGAAGGGGAAATCCAAGAGGGGAAGCATTGGTGGGGTGTGTTTGGGAAAGCTTTGAGGGAGTGGTGAGGGGCAGCTTGGAGAGGGTGGAGCGAGGGGGGAGCTCAGAGAGGGTGTGGTGAGGGGAAGAAGCTTGTAGAGGGTGTGGGGAGGGTGAATCTTGGAGGGGATGGGGTGAGGTGGGATGAAGAGAGAGGGACATGATGTGGAGAAATACTGAAGAGGGCCACACATGGAGGGTGGGGTTGGTAGGATATGGGATTGTCATAGATGTGGGGCAGGGTACTGACACGGAGGGGTTTTACACTAAAATAACGTCATGTGGATTTGGTTGTAGAGGCCAGACAACCTTTGAAAATTGGACTTCTCAAGATACTCATATTTCATATTCTGAGATAAAGATCATTGTGTGGGTGGAATGAGTTGTTGAAGGCACGGAGAAAGGTCATGCTGTAGGAACGGGAGTATGGGTGACAGACCAAGTGCTTTGGTGAGAGACAGGTTTGCAAAATATGCCTTGTAAAGAAGAAGAGGAAGTTTGTGATTAATAATAATAAATAATACATGGCGTGCTGATGCTGGAGAGGTATGTGAATGGAACCATTTTAATACGTTTTCAAAAGCTTTTAAAGGAAGGAAAATTTATTTTCATATGCAGCTTGTGCTTGTTCCTGTATTGTCACTGGGAGTGCAGCTGTGCCAATGCAGTGCCTCCTGTTCCAAGTAAGCTGGTACTCATTTTGCTGACCTCGGAAGGATGACAGGCTGAGTCAACTCACCTGGTGTTCCTTAATGGCACAAGATGGGCTCAAAATCAAGACCCTAAGATCTTAATACAGACACCTTAACCGTTAAGCCAACAACAGGCTTAAAGAAAGAAACATTTTCTTCAATGAAGATAATGAGAAAATGATGGAGGAAAAGGAGAGATTCACTGGAAAGCACGACGAATCCAGTTTGGAAAACTTAGCTTTGATTCAGGTGGAAGTAACGGTCTTAGACCCACCCAACACGTGGAGCGAGCCCCGTCAAAAGGGTTTGTGCCATATCCTGATGCTATGTGGACTGTGCTTCCTCGCTGATGGACCTCTGGTAGCTTGTACCTGTTGCTTCGTTTGATCCTAGGGAGTAACTGCAGAAATCTATCTGTCTGGAGTCTTCCTGACATCTTTGTTCTTTTTTCCTTTCACGCTTCTTTCTAATTTTCACAATTTTCTTCGTTGAATCTAATTATTGCTTTTTATTTTATTTAATCTCTTTTACTCCTTATTTCTCTCTTTTTTATCTATCTGTCTAGGGAGAAGTGAATTCTTGCATAAGGTTTTCTGTAAGGCTCACTTGGTTGCGCCTGGATGGGTTTGAGGGTTGTGGAGTAGCGGCTGAAACCGAAGCCTATCCAGGTTCCTCCTGATGACTCCATCTTTGCTCTTTGCTTGTTTGGGTTCCTTCTGATGACTCCAATGCAGTATTTGGTCTTCCATTTGATTCTAAAGGGTTTTAGTGTCTGAAGGGTTCTAAAGAGTCTTAAGGCATTTTCAGGGTCTATTGGGTCTCAAAGGGGTCGAAATGTATAGTGGGGTCTAAAATGTCTGAAGGGTCTTATCGGGTCTTCCTCAAAGCTCTTCAGGGTCACAGCAGTCTAAAGGGTCTAAAGGTTTAAAAGGTACGTTCCAATCATATTTAATTAATAGAAGTAGTCACTGTGAAAATGATGTTCAAACAGTATGTAATTGAAAGACGTGTAGTCACGAGGGTCAAGCGAGGAAGAAAAAAAGCAAAAGAAAGCTGCATAAAGCAACCAATAAAAGGTACACAAGGTAAATCCTTTGCTGTTTCGAAACCTACCTGGGTTCCTCTACAGATGCAGACATTCACAAGTGGCAGATACATGAGAACCCCAATGCCACACACCCCTATAGAAAAATATCATTCCTCCATCGCAGAAGTTCCTTTAGATAAAATATGTTGATCGAACTTTTATTTTCAAATTTTTCATTAAATATATTTAGTTTTTATTTTGCCGACAACAAGCACTCACTGATGAACCTCTGAAAGTTTCACGAAGATCCGTTCAGCCATCTCTGAGAAAAATGGCGACACAAACACACAAAACAGACAGACAAATGCCTCTCTTATCGTGCACTCGCAGGAGTACCGGCATTGTGCGGTGCTGTTCTTGTACTGTTGGCATTTTGAAGAAATCAATTGTTTTTTTTTTTTTTCTATGTTTTTTGTGGGTGCCTAAAACACTTCCCCACACCCAGTCACAAATGGGGTCGAGGATCGTGAAATTATCTCTGACATAGCTACAATAGCTTCGGCACACTCAGGGTGATTAAACAAACAAACAAACAAACAAACAAAAATCCAAAAAAACGTATTTTATTTCAATTTTTTTTTGCCGAAAACCTCTCCGACACTCACTGATGAGCCTCTGAATGATTGACGAATATCCGTTGACATCTCTGAGAAAATGGTGACACACACGGACACATATGGACAGACAAACGGCTCTCTTTAGATACTTTGGGTGAATATATTCCGGCAATATAAACATACTAGCGGGGGTGCTTACACATGTAAACAATAATGAACCGTGCTCCCATTGTCTCGGGTCGCTCACCTGCATTTGATTTTCATTTTTTTTTTTCATTTATTTATAATTTCATTTACGGATGCTTTCCAACAGTTCCGTGATTTTTTTCCTGTGCACTGGCTTTGATGTCTGTCGGCACACAAAATTGCCGTGCTTCCCCACTTTCTCGGGTCACTCAACTTAAATTTTTTCATTTATTATTTATTTATTTTCATTAATTTATATTTTCATTTACAGATTTTCTGACTGTTATGTGATTACCCCCCCCCAGTGTACTGGTTTCGATGTCCATCGGCATGCAAAATTTCAGCTTTCTACGTCACCCAGAAGGTGCCGATCTTTAATATCAGTCACTGAGTCAGTCAGTGAGCAGTTGATAATGAGCTATATATATATATATACATATTATATATTATATATATATATATATGCTGGACACACACACACACCACGCAAGCTTATAAGTATGCAGCACATGCACACACATCATATTGTTACGGATCTGGAAACCATATACATTCAACATACAGATGTCCAAAGTCAGTTATGTAGTTAAGTATGTGTGTAGTCAGATCCCCTTCCTTTTGTCTAGTGGGAGAATCAAAGGTGTGCGTTGCGATTTTTAGGTTATTACATCTAACAAGCCATCCAACAATCATCCCATCCCCCGTCACGATCCACCGCCAACCGGCTGCTTTCCGCCACCCTGACGTGCAAGGCGGGATCTCGCGTTCCAGTTTCTCGGCTTCCACAAACGTTGTAACTCTTTCACGACGACCTTTGCAACATTGATACTGTTGCTCGACAAGTATGAACCCGTGTGGAAGAGTGGGTGGGGTTTCCTGGTAGGGGCCGAAATCCTGCCCAGAAAGGGTGAACCCATTGAGCCTATCCAACACGGCGAGATGACGTCTGTTCAAGCGAGCCCCACCCCGCTGAGGGAGGTCCATAAATTCCAGAGGACTCTCTGAGGCGAGGGGTTGTTATGAAGGTTGTTCTGAGGTTTTTGACAGGGTTGTGGTGGTTGAGAGTCGAGTGAGGAAGAAGGTCTTGGAGGAAGTTCTCCACAGGTTTCTGACAAGGTTTTGGATAGGGCTCTGAGGGTTGTTGTTGAGCATGCAGTTCTTTTGAAGCGGAGGGTTGAGCAGAAGGTCGTGAAGGCGGCGAACATGTCCCTGCTGGCCCTCTACAAGGAAAGGAAAGAGTGACCCTGACCCCCCTCCGTGGACCCCGCTATTCACCACCCGAGCTCCGCCACGAACCAGGAGTCCCACACGTGCGACTGGGGACCAAACCAATGACCATTGTCAGGTGAGGCACCACGGAGCACCTCCTTCCTCCGACGGTCAGGTACCCAGCTGGACTCTGACCCCCAGCCGTCTCTCTCCTCAGCTTGCGCGAGGGTCCAATAAAGAACTCTGGGTTTATTTCATTTGTGTGTGTTTGCTTGTTGGCCTGTCTTATAAGTAGAAACTGTTTAAGTGTTTTTTTTGATCATTGAAAATATTACTTGCATATCGCGTTAAGTCTTCCCTGTGTCTTTTTATTGGAAATAAACAATTGTAGAAATGTTCCCAGTTCGGTTCCGTCCCTTCTTGAATTGTCCAGCATGGTTCGGATCTGAGTTTAGCGGGGTTTTATCCCTGGTAATGGACAATTGTAGCCGGGACATCCTGGGCAGGCCGCTCGACTGCATCCGAGCCGGAAAGGTGGGTGACAGAGTGGTATCAGGTAGGTTAATTTACCGCTGCCGATAGAGTGAATCCGGTTCGGCCAGGCGTTTCGAGGGCGTGGATCCCGGTACCGGAGACCGCGTGGTTACTTAGGTACATTGGATCTAGACAAAATAACCCTACGCCAGCGGAGGTAGAGATATCTCGCCGGTTGGTTAAACGACCCGCCGTCCGTGGAGTTACCGAGTGACGGCCTACAATTCCGGCGAGTTGTGGTGGGAGACGATGCAACCTCCCCCACCTAGTGGTCGTTCTTGCCACCGATCCCTGGCCCGCAACAATATTATACGTACTATATGCACACATAATACACACACATACAGTATTTAATATCCACAAGCTAGCAAAGGAGACATCCAGCATATTGTATTCAACAACTGACAGCACGACAAATGTAAATGTCCGATGTCTCTCTCAATGTTTTGTTTAATTTTACCAACACCGCAAAATGTGCATCAAGATCTCACCTTCTGGTTTGATTGTATTGTCTTTTTGATCTTTGGTGGAAATTTCAAATGCTACTTTCATCTTATCTTCCTCATGTAGGTTCAATGGGACATCCCTTTGGGACTGGCATTTCGAAGGCATCACTGAAACGAACGGCAATTTTTGGTTGTCTTTTGTAATCACAGTGAGATGTCTTGTCTTGGAGAGGGATCCATCTTGAAATGGAGGTGTACACTGCACTTCAGAGGAGGAACAAGCATTGGGCTCTTTCTTCTTTTCCTCTTCATTTTTCACTCTTGCTTTTTCATCAACTAATTCTTGTTCAGTGCTTGTCCACCACTTCATTGGAGTGAAAATCTTCATTGGTGATGAAATTGTCTGGCCCAAAAGGGGTAAACGTTTGGCACCAGCAGTCGTACATCCATCGGATTTTGGATCAAGAACACCTGAGTCTGTGGACATGTTTGCCATGGCTGTCTCCTTGTACTTGTCGTTGTCTCTTGACTGGTTTTTTGGTGTTTGGTTTGCCTTATTCGGTCGATCCTGGGTGAGTTCAAGTTGACTTTTTACAGAATTTTCTTTTGAGTCTGATTGAGTACTCTTTAGCTGATTGGTGGAAGCCTCCACATCACTTCCTTTTGTTGTGACATTCGAAGTTACCTTGTGTCTCTTCTCAGAGGTGATGCACTCTTTCTGGCTCTCGTTTTCTCGTTCTTTCAAAGAAAAGCTTCCTTTCTTTTTCAATCGCTGACATTGTTGACCGGGTGAAGACTGGGGGGACAGGCCAGCCTTGGGACGACTGTGTTGCTGTCTCCCAGCGCAAAGGGGTGTACTTAAAGAGACAGGTTTTTGTTTCACTTCCCCATGTGGAGACCTTGGTACATCCTTTTTACGGTCATACGACTCATTTGAATTGTCCTTGAAGCCGCCTCTAAAATTGGGTCTCTGAGCCTGATAGAAGTTGTTCACCGGCATCGTGCAAGCATATTTTATTTGAGGAATCAAAGCTGTCACCTTCTTCCCTCGTATCGGTGAAGCTCCAGGTGTTTCTTTGCTCTCAGCAGGATTCTGAGCTCCGGTGATTTTTGTCTTGGGACACTGCTTGCTCTTTGTTGGTGATACAGTGGTTTTTGTCGTTGGACACTGTTTGCTTTTTGTTGGTGATACAGTGATTTTTGTCGTGGGACACTGTTTGCTCTGTGTTGGTGATACAGTGATTTTTGTCGTGGGACACTGTTTGCTCTTTGTTGGTGATACAGTGATTTTTGTCGTTGAACACTGTTTGCTCTTTGTTGGTGGTTTTTGTGGTTTTTGAAACTGTGGTTCTGAACTGTCGTTTTGATAAACTGTGGTTTTGAAACTGAAAAATACAGTGGTTTTTGAAACTTCTCCATCAACTGGTCGAGATGGTTTTGAGACTTTGCAATACTTCTGCTTTCCCAGTTCTCTTTTGTCTTCACGATAATCTGTCGAATAATGTTGTTATTAAAGAGGGCTCACTTAAGGACAGAAACAAGTCAAAACTAAGAACATTAAAAATGAGACTAACTGTTCAGTTTACTTTTAGTTGATAGTGCATCCGATAAACATGGGACTTTGATTAAATAACGTCGATTCAATATATTATTTCAGCATAAACAACACAGGTAGTTAATGACACCAGACCAACTCCTGCTCGACTACCCTTCTACCGATAGCCAGATCCCGTCCAACATCTTTGGCTACCAAGGGGGACAGGGGACGGGGGTTCACTGAAAAACATTTGCCTACAACCTTTTTGTTTTTACCTCGACTATTTGAAGTCGTAGAGCTTGAGGAACATGATCACCGATTTTACTCAAATCCCACCTTATCTCATTCGGTTTGCTCTGTTCTTTCACGACTGGCTGACAACTCCTATTTCTTTTTAACAACTCCGTTTACTCCCACCTTCTTGAGGGACAGATCAGGGAATGTTTTTGGCCCAAGTCTTTTACTATTTCGCTGGCCAGGCCTGCCGCTTGACTGAAGGTGGCAGTATTTCCGAAGTTGTCCAAGATGCCAGGGATAACTCGCCGACTTTTTGTTAAAGACATCCGAGGACCTTTAATGCCCACGGACACCCAGCGCTGGAAGATGTGTCGTCCAGCTTAACATTCTCCTGATAGACGTCGCTGGCATTGATGCATCACCTTCCTGTGAAACACAAGGATGACAGTTTATAGCTGGATCGAGATTTGAACCCAAGAGCTAGACAGTTGAAAGGAGAGTGTGCAGACCTCGAAGCTACCCTGCAAGCACTTTGCTGTGTTACTGAGTGGGAAGATAATGTAATCATTCAAAATGACCACTTTCCAATTACTTAATCGACCCCTGCGGTCTGTACCTGGTGCTACTTGTGCCTTGACGTTGTTATGTCCTTTCTCTGCATGTTCTTCTGCAGCTTACAAAGGCTTTGTTGTCCCCACGAACGTTTTGCCCTTTGGCTTGTTTACAAGCCTCATACTCGGTTTTTCAAGAGTGACTGATGCGCACTGCTCCAAATGCACAAATATGATTAATTTTTAATGACAATATTTGATGCATGGTCCAGTGAAAATTATAACACAATGGCTTCCAACAAATTTCTTGTGGTTTCACTATAATCCACCAAAAAACATCTCTTCCAGGGTGCATCGATGTCAGGCACGAAACCACACACAGTATTCTGCGTCCCTTTCACATCACGCCATTATTTCGTGACAAATCGACCATGTTTAGTGCCCATAGATGTGAAAATGCATGTGCAGGTCGATTAAGCAATTGGATAGGAGCCATTTTGAAAGACTAGATTTTTCTTCCCACTGACGGCATGCAAGAAAGAGCTCGCAGATAGCCTTGAGGTCTGCACACTCACTTCTGAGCTGTCAATCCTGGGTTCGAATCTTGACCTAGCTATAAACTGTCATCAAGGTGTTTCCCCTGCATGGAGAGACATCATTCTGTGTGCTGGCCTTCGGATCGAACCTCAGCTGGAGGGACCCATCTGTCAGAACTGGTCGTTGGTGGACGTTAGACTCCACGGTGTCTTTGGCAAAGAATAGGTGAGTTACCGCCAGTACCCTAATCCATGTTGACCATGGGTTACCCCTTTATCAATGCCATCGAGCAAGTGAAACTTTCAACAACACTTTAAAATAAATTAATTAACCCGCATGCAAAGATAACAGGTATCACTTACCTTGAGCTTTCTTGACAGTTTGATTTGCTCCTTTTTTCCCATCATTTTGTTTCATTCCCTTCATAGGTTTGGCCTCATTGCTCGCTCCATGGCTGTTCTTACATCTGCGTTTCTCCATCACTTTCTTCCAAAGTTGAAACCTGATTCTCGAGGCCCGCCACAGGTAAAATGTCCTGCTCGTGTGTTGTATAGGTCTCGTGCACGTTTTCACCTTTGGAACAAGCGAGAAGAGAGCGAGCACAAAGGTTACACTTTATCTCTTGCCAAATACCAAAGTAAAGGCAGCACTTGCACGATCGGATGATGGTTTGTTTTCCGGTGCAAAGTGTGCTTGCTATCAATGGTTAGTTAGATTGTGGCAGGAAATTTGCCGAATCAAGTTGCTTGTTCTAACACGACTTACAACATAATTTCCATATACTGGCACATACAAGCTCAGTCTGGTTTCAGTTGCAACTCCTTTTCTCACTCCAATCTGCACATAATTGAGGAAACCTTCATACAAAGCACCATCTTTTGGTGGATTTAAGATTTCCCAAAAAGCAAACCGACATGTATAAACAATGCAAATCCCTGTTCTTGTAAAAATGTAATTTATACAGGCTGGTAACGGCGTTACATCCAACGTTTAAACTTTTAGTGGGGCAACTTAGCATAACAATTGTGCATTTTGTGAGGAAAGCACCAAATTTGGCACACTAGTAGCCTATCATATTATGAACAGATTTGGATATTGGGCATCTCAATTCAGCCGCTGATGGCTGTGCAGCCATTTTCCACTGCCATCAAAAATTTTGAGATGCCCAATATCCAAATCTGTTCATAATATGATCGGCTACTAGTGTGGCCAAATTTGGTGCTTTCCTCACAAAATGCACAATTGTTATGCTATATATAGCTAAGTTGCCCCACTATTTTATAACTTACTGGATGTTACATTATTTTGCACTTATACCTGATGGTCCAACAATGAGAACACCTGGAAGTATACCTTGTTGTACAATCATGAGAACACCTTTGTGTACCTTGTTGTACAATCATGAGAACACCTTCAAGTACACCTGGTGGTGAAATCATGAGAATACCTTTAAATATACCTGGTGGTGAAATCATGAGACACTTTTAAATATACCTGGTGGTGAAATAATGAGAATAGTTTAAATATATCTGGTGGTGCAATAATGAGAATACCTTTAAATACACCTGGTGGTGAAATAATGAGAATACCTTTAAATACACCTGGTGATAAAATCATGAGAATACTTTAAATATACCTGGTGGTGCAATAATGAG
>CM068953.1:9211270-9223153 GCA_035128595.1 Eptatretus atami
TCACTGGGAGTGCAGCCTGTGCCATGCATGCCTCTGTTCCAAGTAAGCTGGTACTCATTTTGCTGACCTCGGAAGGATGACAGGCTGAGTCAACTCACCTGGTGTCCTTAATGGCACAAGATGGCTCAAAATCAAGACCTAAATCTTAATACAGACACTTAACCGTTAAGCCAACAACAGGCTTAAAGAAAGAAACATTTTCTTCAATGAAGATAATGAGAAAATGATGGAGGAAAAGAGAGATTCACTGGAAAGCACGACGAATCCAGTTTGGATAAACTTAGCTTTGATTCAGGTGGAAGTAACGGTCTTAGACCCACCCAACACGTGGAGCGAGCCCGCGTCAAAGGGTTTGTGCCATATCCTGATGCTATGTGGACTGTGCTTCCTCGCTGATGACCTCTGGTAGCTTGTACCTGTTGGCTTCGTTTTGATCCTAGGGAGTAACTGCAGAAATCTATCTGTCGGAGTCTTCCTGACATCTTTGTTCTTTTTTCCTTTCACGCTTCTTTTCTAATTTTTCACAATTTTCTTCGTTGAATCTAATTATTGCTTTTATTTTATTTAATCCTTTTTTACTCCTTATTTCTCTCTTTTTTATCTATCTGTCTAGGAGAATGAATTCTTGCATAAGGTTTTCTGTAAGGCTCACTTGGTTGCGCCTGGATGGGTTTGAGGGTTGTGAGTAGCGCTGAAAACCGAAGCCATCCAGGTCCTCCTGATGACTCCATCTTTGCTCTTTGCTTGTGGTTCCTTCTGATGACTCCAATGCAGTATTTGGTCTTCCATTTGATTCTAAAGGTTTTAGTGTCTGAAGGGTTCTAAAGAGTCTTAAGGCATTTTCAGGGTCTATTGGGTCTCAAGGGTCGAAATGTATAGTGGGGTCATAAAATGTCTGAAGGTCTTATCGGTCTTCCTCAAAGCTCTTCAGGTCACAGCAAGTCTAAAGGGTCTAAAGGTTTAAGGTACGTTCCAATCATATATTAATTAATAGAATAGTCACTGTGGAAAATGATGTTCAAACAGTATTAATTGAAAGACGTGTAGTCACGAGGGTCAAGCGAGGAAGAAAAAAAGCAAAAGAAAGCCTGCATGAAAGCAACCAATAAAGGTACACAAGGTAATCCTTTGCTGTTTCGAACCTACCCTGGTTCCTGCTACAGATGCAGACATTTCACAAGTGCAGATACATGAGAACCCCAAATGCCACACACCCCTATAGAAAATATCATTCCTCCATCGCAGAATGTTCCTTTAGATAAAATATGTTGATCGAACTTTTATTTTCAAATTTTTCATTAAATATATTTAGTTTTTATTTGCCGACAACAAGGCTCACTGATGAACCTCTGAAAGTTCACGAAGATCCGTTCACCATCTCTGAGAAAAATGGCGACACAACACACAAAACAACAGACAAATGCCCTCTCTTATCGTGCACTCGCAGGAGTACCCGCATTGTGCGTGCTGTTCTTGTACTGTTGGCATTTTGAAGAAATCAATTTGTTTGTTTTTTTTTTTCTATGTTTTTGTGGGTGCCTAAACACTTCCCCACACCCAGTCACAAATGGGTCGAGGATCGTTGAAAAATTATCTCTGACATAGCTACAATAGCTTCGGCACACTCAGGGTGATTAAACAAACAAACAACAAACAAACAAAAATCCAAAAAAAACGTATTTTTTATTTCAATTTTTTTTTGCGAAACCTCTCCGACACTCACTGATGAGCCTCTGAATGATTGACGAATATCCGTTGACATCTCTGAGAAAAATGTGACACACACGGACACATATGGACAGAACAACGGCTCTCTTTAGATACTTTGGGTGAAAATATACCGAATATAAACATACTAGCGGGGTGTGCTTACACATTGTAAACAATAATGAACCGTGCTGCCCATTGTCTCGGTCGCTCACACTGCATTTGATTTTTCATTTTTTTTTTCATTATTTATAATTTCATTTACGGATGCTTTCCAACAGTTCCGTGATTTTTTTCCTGGTGCACTGGCTTTGATGTGCTGTCGCACACAAAATTGCCGTGCTTCCCCACTTTCTCGGTCACTCAACTTAAATTTTTCATTTATTATTTATTTATTTTCATTAATTTATATTTTCATTTACAGATTTTTCTGACGGTTATGTGATTACCCCCCCCCCAGTGTACTGGTTCGATGTCCATCGGCATGCAAAATTTCAGCTTTCTACGTCACCCAGAAGGTGCCGATCTTTAATATCAGTCACTGAGTCAGTCAGTGAGTCAGTGGTTATAATGAGCTATATATATATATATACATATATATATATTATATATATATATATATACTGCTGACACACACACACACACGCAAGCTTATAAGTATGCAGCACATGCACACACATCATATTGTTACGGATCTGGAAACCATATACATTCAACATACAGATGTCCAAAAGTCAGTTATGTAGTTAAGTATGTGTGTAGTCAGATCCCCTTCCTTTTGTCTAGTGGAGAATCAAAGGTGTGCGTTGCGATTTATTTTAGTTAGGTTATTACATCTAACAAGCCATCCAACAATCATCCCATCCCCCGTCACGATCCACCGCCAACCGGCTGCTTTCCCGCACCCTGACGTGCAAGGCGGGATCTCGCGGTTCCAGTTTCTCGGCTTCCACAAACGTTGTAACTCTTTCACGACGACCTTTGCAACATTGATACTGTTGCTCGACAAGTATGAACCCGTGTGGAAGAGTGGGTGGGGTTCCTGGTAGGGCGCCGAAATCCTGCCCAGAAAGGGTGAACCCATTGGAGCCTATCCAATCACGCGGGAGTGACGTCTGTTCAAGCGAGCCCCCACCCCGCTGAGGGAGGTCCATAAATTCCAGAGACTCTCTGAGGCGAGGGTTGTTATGAAGGTTGTTCTGAGGTTTTTGACAGGTTTGGTGTGAGAGTCGAGTGAGAGAGAAGGGTCTTGGAGAAGTTCTCCACAGTTTCTGACAAGGTTTTGGATAGGCTCTGAGGTTGTTGTTGAGCATGCAGTTCTTTTGAAGCGGAGGGTTGAGCAGAAGGTCGTGAGCGGCGAACATGTCCCTGCTGGCCCTCTACAAGGAAAGGAAAGAGTGACCCTGACCCCCCTCCGTGGACCCCGCTATTCACCACCCGAGCTCCGCCACGAACCAGGAGTCCCACACGTGCGACTGGGACCAAACCAATGACCATTGTCAGGTGAGGCACCACGGAGCACCTCCTTCCTCCGACGTCAGGTACCCAGCTGGACTCTGACCCAGCTTGTCTCTCTCCTCAGCTGCGAGGTCCAATAAAGAACTCTGGGTTTATTTTCATTGTGTGTGTTTGCTTGTGGGCCTGTCTTATAAGTAGAAAACTGTTTAAGTGTTTGTTTTGATCATTGAAAATATTACTTGCATATCCCGCGTTAAGTCTTCCCTGTGTCTTTTTATTGAAATAAACAATTGTAGAAATGTTCCCAGTTCGTTTCCGTCCCTTCTTGAATTGGTCCAGCATGTTCGGATCTGAGTTTAGGCGGGTTTTATCCCTGGTAATCGGACAATTGTAGCCGGGACATCTGGGCAGGCGCCGCTCGACTGCATCCGAGCCGGAAAGGTGGGTGACAGAGTGGTAGTCGGTAGGTGTAATTTACCGCTGCCGATAGAGTGATCCGGTTCGGCAGGCGTTCCGAGGGCGTGGATCCCGGTAGCCGAGACCACGTGGTTACTTAGGTACATTGAATCTAGACAAAAATAACCCTACGCCAGCGCGGTAGAGATATTGGCATTCCACGTTGGTTAAACGACCCGCCGGCTCGTGGAGTTATCCGAGTGACGGCCTACAATTCCGGGGAGTTGGTGGGAGACGATGCAACCTCCCCACCTAGTGGTCGTTTTGCCACCGATCCTGGCCCGCAACAAATTATTATACGTACTATATGCACACATAATACACACACATACAGTATTTATATCCACAAGCTAGCAAAGGAGACATCCAGCATATTGTATTCAACAACTGACAGCACGACAAATGTAAATGTCCGATGTCTCTCCAATGTTTTGTTTAATTTTACCAACACCGCAAAATGTGCATCAAGATCTCACTTCTGGTTTGATTGTATTGTCTTTTTGATCTTTGGTGGAAATTTCAAATGCTACTTTCATCTTATCTTCCTCATGTAGGTTCAATGGACATCCCTTTGACTGGCATTTCGAAGGCATCACTGAAACGAACGGCAATTTTTGGTTGTCTTTTGTAATCACAGTGAGATGTCTTGTCTGGAGAGGATCCATCTTGAAATGGAGGTGTACACTGCACTTCAGAGGAGGAACAAGCATTGGCTCTTTCTTCTTTTCCTCTTCATTTTTCACTCTTGCTTTTTCATCAACTAATTCTTGTTCAGTGCTTGTCCACCACTTCATTGGAGTGAAATCTTCATTGGTGATGAAATTGTCTGGCCCAAAGGGGTAAACGTTTGGCACCAGCAGTCGTACATCCATCGGATTTTGGATCAAGAACACCTGAGTCTGTGACATGTTTGCCATGGCTGTCTCCTTGTACTTGTCGTTGTCTCTTGACTGGTTTTTTGGTGTTTGGTTTGCCTTATTCGGTCGATCCTGGGTGAGTTCAAGTTGACTTTTTACAGAATTTTCTTTTGAGTCTGATTGAGTACTCTTTAGCTGATTGGTGAAGCCTCCACATCACTTCCTTTTGTTGTGACATTCGATGTTACCTTGTGTCTCTTCTCAGAGGTGATGCACTCTTTCTGGCTCTCGTTTTCTCGTTCTTTCAAAGAAAAGCTTCCTTTCTTTTTCAATCGCTGACATTGTTGACCGGGTGAAGACTGGGGGACAGGCCAGCCTTGGGACGACTGTGTTGCTGTCTCCCAGCGCAAAGGGGTGTACTTAAAGAGACAGGTTTTGTTTCACTTCCCATGTGGAGACCTTGTACATCCTTTTACGGTCATACGACTCATTTGAATTGTCCTTGAAGCCGCCCTCTAAAATTGGTCTCTGAGCCTGATAGAAGTTGTTCACCGGCATCGTGCAAGCATATTTTATTTGAGGAATCAAAGCTGTCACCTTCTTCCCTCGTATCGGTGAAGCTCCAGGTGTTTCTTTGCTCTCAGCAGGATTCTGAGCTCCGGTGATTTTTTGTCTTGGGACACTGCTTGCTCTTTGTTGGTGATACAGTGGTTTTTGTCGTTGGACACTGTTTGCTTTTTTGTTGTGATACAGTGATTTTTGTCGTGGACACTGTTTGCTCTGTGTTGGTGATACAGTGATTTTTGTCGTGGGACACTGTTGCTCTGTGTTGGTGATACAGTGATTTTTGTCGTGGACACTGTTTGCTCTTTGTTGTGATACAGTGATTTTGTCGTTGAACACTGTTTGCTCTTGTTTGGTGGTTTTTGTGGTTTTTGAAACTGTGGTTCTGAACTGTCGTTTTGATAAACTGTGGTTTTGAAACTGAAAAATACAGTGGTTTTTGAAACTTCTCCATCAACTGGTGAGATGGTTTTGAGACTTTGCAATACTTCTGCTTTCCCAGTTCTCTTTTGTCTTCACGATAATCTGTCGAATAATGTTGTTATTAAAGAGGGCTCACTTAAGGACAGAAACAAGTCAAAACTAAGAACATTAAAAATGAGACTAACTGTTCAGTTTACTTTTAGTTGATAGTGCATCGATAAACATGGACTTTGATTAAATAACGTCGATTCAATATATTATTTCAGCATAAACAACACAGGTAGTTAATGACACCAGACCAACTCCTGCTCGACTACCCTTCTACCGATAGCCAGATCCCGTCCAACATCTTTGGCTACCAAGGGGGACAGGGACGGGGTTCACTGAAAAACATTTGCCTACAACCTTTTTTGTTTTTACCTCGACTATTTGAAGTCGTAGAGCTTGAGGAACATGATCACCGATTTTACTCAAATCCACCTTATCTCATTCGGTTTGCTCTGTTCTTTCACGACTGCTGCAACTCCTATTTCTTTTAACAACTCCGTTTACTCCCACCTTCTTGAGGGACAGATCAGGGAATGTTTTTGGCCAAGTCTTTTACTATTTCGCTGGCCAGGCCTGCCGCTTGACTGAAGGTGGCAGTATTTCCGAAGTTGTCCAAGATGCCAGGATAACTCGCCGACTTTTTGTTAAAGACATCCGAGGACCTTTAATGCCCACGGACACCCAGCGCTGGAAGATGTGTCGTCCAGCTTAACATTCTCCTGATAGACGTCGCTGGCATTGATGCATCACCTTCCTGTGAAACACAGATGACAGTTTATAGCTGGATCGAGATTTGAACCCAAGAGCTAGACAGTTGAAAGGAGAGTGTGCAGACCTCGAAGCTACCTGCAAGCACTTTGCTGTGTTACTGAGTGGGAAGATAATGTAATCATTCAAAATGACCACTTTCCAATTACTTAATCGACCCCTGCGGTCTGTACCTGGTGCTACTTGTGCCTTGACGTTGTTATGTCCTTTCTCTGCATGTTCTTCTGCAGCTTACAAAGGCTTTGTTGTCCCACAGAACGTTTTGCCCTTTGGCTTGTTTCAAGCCTCATACTCGGTTTTTCAAGAGTGACTGATGCGCACTGCTCCAAATGCACAAATATGATTAATTTTTAATGACAATATTTGATGCATGGTCCAGTGAAAATTATAACACAATGGCTTCCAAACAATTTCTTTGTGGTTTCACTATAATCCACCAAAAAACATCTCTTCCAGGGTGCATCGATGTCAGGCACGAAACCACACACAGTATTCTGCGTCCCTTTCACATCACGCCATTATTTCGTGACAAATCGACCATGTTAGTGCCCATAGATGTGAAAATGCATGTGCAGGTCGATTAAGCAATTGGATAGGAGCCATTTTGAAAGACTAGATTTTTCTTCCCACTGACGGCATGCAAGAAAGAGCTCGCAGATAGCCTTGAGGTCTGCACACTCACTTCTGAGCTGTCAATCCTGGGTTCGAATCTTGACCTAGCTATAAACTGTCATCAAGGTGTTTCCCCTGCATGGAGAGACATCATTCTGTGTGCTGGCCTTCGGATCGAACCTCAGCTGGAGGGACCCATCTGTCAGAACTGGTCGTTGGTGGACGTTAGACTCCACGGTGTCTTTGGCAAAGAATAGGTGAGTTACCGCCAGTACCCTAATCCATGTTGACCATGGTTACCCTTTATCAATGCCATCGAGCAATGAAACTTTCAACAACACTTTAAAATAAATTAATTAACCCGCATGCAAAGATAACAGGTATCACTTACCTTGAGCTTTCTTGACAGTTTGATTTGCTCCTTTTTTCCCATCATTTTGTTTCATTCCCTTCATAGGTTTGGCTCATTTGCTCGCTCCATGGCTGTTCTTACATTTGCGTTTCTCCATCACTTTCTTCCAAAGTTGAAACCTATTCTCGAGGCCGCCACAGGTAAAATGTCCTGCTCGGTGTGTTGTATAGGTCTCGTGCACGTTTTCACCTTTGGAACAAGCGAGAAGAGAGCGAGCACAAAGTTACACTTTATCTCTTGCCAAATACCAAGTAAAGGCAGCACTTGCACGATCGGATGATGGTTTGTTTTCCGGTGCAAAGTGTGCTTGCTATCAATGGTTAGTTAGATTGTGGCAGGAATTTGCCGAATCAAGTTGCTTGTTCTAACACGACTTACAACATAATTTCCTATATACGCACATACACAGCTCAGTCTGGTTTCAGTTGCAACTCCTTTTCTCACTCCAATCTGCACATAATGAGGAAACCTTCATACAAAGCACCATCTTTTGGTGATTTAAGATTTCCCAAAAAGCAAACCGACATGTATAAACAATGCAAATCCCTGTTCTTGTAAAATGTAATTTATACAGGCTGGTAACGGCGTTACATCCAACGTTTAAACTTTTAGTGGGGCAACTTAGATAACAATTGTGCATTTTGTGAGGAAAGCACCAAATTTGGCACACTAGTAGCCTATCATATTATGAACAGATTGGATATTGGGCATCTCAATTCAGCCGCTGATGGCTGTGGCAGCCATTTTCCACTCGCCATCAAAAATTTTGAGATGGCCCAATATCCAAATCTGTTCATAATATGATCGGCTACTAGTGTGCAAATTTGGTGTTTCCTCACAAAATGCACAATTGTTATGCTATATAGCTAAGTTGCCCACTATTTTATAACTTACTGGATGTTACAATTATTTTGCACTTATACCTGATGGTCCAACAATGAGAACACCTGGAAGTATCCTTGTTGTACAATCATGAGAACACCTTTGTGTACCTTGTTGTACAATCATGAGAACACCTTCAAGTACACCTGGTGGTGAAATCATGAGAATACCTTTAAATATACCTGGTGGTGAAATCATGAGAACACCTTTAAATATACTGGTGGTGCAATAATGAGAATACCTTTAAATATACCTGGTGTGAAATAATGAAGATAGTTTAAATATATCTGGTGGTGCAATAATGAGAATACCTTTAAATACACCTGGTGGTGAAATAATGAGAATACCTTTAAATACACCTGGTGATAAATCATGAGAATACTTTAAATATACCTGGTGGTGCAATAATGAGATTACCTTTAAATACACCTGGTTGTGAAATAATGAGAATACCTTTAAATATACCTGGTGGTGCAATAATGAGAAATACTTTAAATATCCTGGTGGTGCAATAATTAGAATACTTTAAATATACCTGGTGATAAAATAATGAGATACCTTTAAATATACCTGGTGGTGCAATAATGAGAATACTTTAAGTATACCTGGTGTGCAATAATGAGAATACCTTTAAATATACCTGGTGGGGAATAATGAGAATACCTTTAAATATACCTGGTGGTGAAATAATGAGAATACATTTAAATATACCTGGTGGGAAATAATGAGAATACCTTTAAATATAACTGGTGGGGAAATAATGAGAATAACTTTAAATATACCTGGTGGGTAATAATGAAAATACTTTAAGTATACCTGGTGATGAAATAATGAGAATGCCTTTAAATATACCTGGTGGTGCAATAATGAGAATACCTTTAAATACACCTGGTGGTGAAATCATGAGAATACCTTTAAATATACCTGGTGGTGAAATCATGAGAATACTTTAAATATACCTGGTGATAAAATAATTAGAATACTTTAAATATACCTGGTGATAAAATAATTAGAATACTTTAAATATACCTGGTGGTGCAATAATGAGAATACCTTTAAATTCCACTGGTGGAGAAATAATGAGAATACCTTTAAATCCACCTGGTGGGGAAATAATGAGAATACCTATAAATATACCTGGTGGGGAAATAATGAGAATACCTTTAAATATAGCTGGTGGGGAAATAATAAGCATACCTTTAAATATACATGGTGGTGAAATAGAGAATACCTTTAAATATACCTGGTGGGGAAATAATGAGAATACCTTTCAAAAGCAAAGGATGACACTCAATGTAAGCTTTGTGGTAGCTATGTAACGTTGGAGCATACGCTCTCTGCATGTAAGTTTGCTCTTGCAAAAGGTAGTTATACCTGGAGGCATAATCGGGTCCTCAAATGTATCACAAGAACCATAGATGTAGTAAAATGTACCCACAATGACACAACTATCCCATTCAAGGGAAATGTGAATTACCGCAATTTCGTTAAAGCGGGTTTTTCAAAGAAAACAATGGAAAATAGAAGCATCCACAAAGATCAACCTCATCGTACAGTGTTCCGTGATGCGAATGATTGGAAAGTGTGGTCTGATCTACTCAGCATGAAGAAATTTGCTGGGATTATGGCTGAGATACGTCAAAGAACAGATATTGTCCTTCAATCAGAGTTGAGAAGGCGCATCATAATCATTGAGTTAACGGTACCATATGAGTCTCGGATGTCAAAGCTAACGAAGTGAGAAGAGCCAAATGTGAGTGGCTGATGACTAAGATGCACAAAGAAGGATATACTACTGACTTCTTTAATGTGGAAATTGTAGTAAGGGGATTGGTTGATCGGTCAGCCAATACTGTTGTGAAAAAATATCGGCCTGACAAGTGGAGGCAGAACTAAAGTTCTGAAGGAGCGGTCATCGGCTGCTGAAGAGGTGTCAGCATGGCTCTGGTTTAAAAGAGAAGACTCGACTAGTCATCAGGAAAACACCTACTCTGATCACCAAGCTTCCCTGACTTGATTAGAACGTATCTCGTTTTCAAAGTAAATAGTTCTCACCTCCCTCAACCCACAACCCCCACCCCCTCTACCCCAAGAGTGTAGGGAAGTTAGGAGCTGAAACACACTTCGATGGGAGGATCTTCCTATGAAGACTTCCTGTTGGGTTATGCTCCCAGTGGAGTTTTGACCATTTTATAAATATATATCTATTTGGTTCAATGCTGCACATGCCTTTAAATATGCTTTGTGGTGCAATAACAAGAATTGGACCCTGTGGGTAGTTATACAAATAGAGGACAGCATCTGGAGGCGGATATTTCTGGACTCGGTGGAGACAACCAACTCGCATCGAAGCACTCTTTGCAATACCTGATATGTACTTCTCCCAGCTGACATTAGGGGAGATATCAAGAAGAAGAAGGCACAGGTTTGATGCTTCCAGCAAGATCAAATGACCCATATGTGCACAGGAGGAAAACACCTGCCTCTAGGACGAGACAGAGACAGCAATTTAGTCTTCTTGGCATTGAATGTTACCAGCTAATCATGACCCCTCTTCAACACATTCTCGAAACCATTGCTTAGTGAGGCACAAACTTCGCTATGAGAAGTGTGACTTGAATTAGGGGATACACAGTAGAGTGTGGAATCATCGGCATACATGGTGAGCTGGGATAAAATGTTATCAGACAAGTCATTGATGGATAGCAGAAAGAGAGTAAGGCCAAGAACAAAGGCCTGAGTAACACCAGAAACACATATAGATAAAAAATATTTTAAATATATATATTTTTTTACAATATTGAATCTCTTGAAGGGGTGGGATTATAAACAGAGAGGTAACAGTTGGGCAAAATAAGGAAAGGAATAAATGAACAGTACAAAGAGGAGAGAGAGGAGAGGACGAAACACCAGCCTGAGAGTGAGGGTTGTGTTAGGAAGTGTCAATGGAAGTAAACTCAAGCTTGTGGGAAATGATGACATGGTGGTGCACTGCTTGCATGAAGCTCTTTTGGGAAGAGTAAGACAGAACAGCCTCAATAAGGTGGTTTCTTTTGATGTTAGAAACGAGAAACAAAAAGTTAAAGTGTTGAGTCAGCTGGATCTTGGAGGTTTAACCAGGTGGAGGCCACTGGAAGAAAGCACTCATCTTAGAATTGCTGTTTATGTTTGAAGAGCTGTCTGAACAGAGGGAGCAATATTTGAGAAGAGTTGGTGATAGATAGGCCACTGAGGTGTCTATGATGTGAGAGCAACAGGTCTTGTGCTTGAGATTCATCACGGGAGATGCCAATGATGTTGAGAGCTTTAGGTTACATACAATCCAGGAAAGACAGATATGCTACTTTGATTCCAGTCCAGAGGGAGAGCAGTACTGCAATGAGTTACAGACAAAAGCCTTGTAGGTTGTGAGTATTTGTGATTTTTCAAGGGAAGACTTGTAACCAGGGAAGATGCCTTGTCTGTGGCTGGCTTTGAAAACTAGCTTTGAAATATGGTGGGCCCAGGAGAGGTCATGAACGATGGAGACTGAAGCTCTTCCAGAGGATGACCATCGAAACAGATAGATGGGTTCGCTTGACAACCCTTCTGGCATCATAGGGTGAAATTCGGATTTTTTTTTAACATTTTGCTTTTCCAAGCAATTTTTCCATCGTATTAAATATTCTACTATATCTTGTAATAGAACCAATAATG
>CM068953.1:9253466-9268377 GCA_035128595.1 Eptatretus atami
TCATAGGTCGGTGTAAAGAAGTTCAAACCCAGACAAAATAGCTCCAATGTAATGTGGAAAGAAAAAATTAATTAATTCCATCTTGTGAAATGTATAATATGCTGCACCAACCATTTTCTGTCATTAAGGGTGATTGATACTTATTTCCTCTTGTATGTCTTCAAAATGCTTGTAAATGCTTGTCTTAAAAGTATAAAGTCTATTTGCAAATCATTGTATTTAACTCAAGTCGTTTTGTCACCATATATGAGTTGTTCACCAATAAGAATTGGAAGTGTGTTTTAAAACCCACTCTCACAGCAAACTTGTCAGGTTGGAATGTTTGGCTGAGAGCTCGCAGGCTGCATAGCTCGCGGGAGTTGGGGTTGCATGCCAAAACATATATCCCTATCTTGTCAAGCGATGTAACATGGCGTCCCGTCTCTCACAATGCTTCTTTGTCAGTTATCCCTCCTTATTCCAATAAAATACTGTGTTGGTCATAAAATACTGCACCACAGCTGGTATTTATCAGAACAACCCCACCTTTATTACCTTGATTCCGGAATGTTCTAGCTTGGGAAACATCTTAACAGGCCATTACTTATATCAGTAAGCTTTTATGAACCAAGTACTTTCATTGTCTAACCAATTGCCCCCTCCTTCCCTCTTTCTAGCAAATAACTTTGCTTGAAAGAAGCTAGCGCTTGTGAAACAGAACTGAGAAGGAGTTTCACAGGTACTCATCTTCAGGTGTTCTCTGTAAAATTTGTTTCTTTTCCATGTACACGTTAAATGAATAAATATTCAAATCTTACTGGGACTGGAGTTACTGGAGTGATGTTCATTCCACTGGAGGTTCGAGTGATTCCTACACAGAATTGGTGCAGTGAGGGGGGGGCCCAGGGGGGGGGGGCTTTTCAAACAAAACCCCCATCCCCCCCCTTTTGGGGGACTGGAGGTCAACATTCGGATGTCAGTGACGGTGATGTGGATGCAGGTGGCCACCTAAAGGGGCAGGTTAAGGGGACCGCTACAGATTCCCTTCGCTTGACCTTTTCACTGTGTCCTTTGCATTCACTAAAGTCGTGTCCTGCCTCTACCCTATGGGTGATGCGAGCCCGAGGGAAATTAGTCAAGTCATTATTGGAGCTTAGTACTGTAAGGATCTGGATTTTAAGCCGGGGTGTAAGTGACCGTTGCCGGGGTAAGCACTGTAAAGCCGGGTGTCATAACCCATGCCAGGAAGCACTGGTAAAGCCGGGTGTCATGACCCGTGCGCGAAAGCCGGATGTGGTTAAACCGTGCGGGTTTGAGTTGTTTTGATCCAGGCCATTTGAACATTTGAAAGAGCTTGTAGAGCCCCTCTTACTGATTCTGAATCCATCAAACTGGGAACCGAAAGCGGTTGCCTGCTGATTCTTTAGTTGGGCACGTTAAACAATATGCCTGCATTAGGTTGATGCTCACTGCCTGGGCCTTAGGGTTCCTAAGGTGTGTTCTGACATCTAAACTTAGTGCCTGTAAGATCTGGAATCATAAAACCATCTGTGCCAGTTCGCAAAGGATCAGGAACCCTTGGCTAAGGAGATAAAGGATCCCAAGTTAGTATAGGAGACTTGGAAGTCTCATGGGTTAACGTCATTTAAGTTCAGGCCCCTTTTGCTGCTAGATGAATTGTATTGATGTTGACGAATTGTTTAAGGGCCCTTTTTGCTGTTTGACACAATGTTTGATAGTGATTTATATTTGTAAAAAGGATGAGTTCGTGTTAAGGCATTAAAGTATATTTTGCTCATTGTGCCTGAAATTGTTTTGCAGTGGAAACCAATGGGGAATGTTTTGTTGGTGATTATAGGGTCAATGTTTCTGAATGGGTTGATGAATAGTTTGGTGCACAACATTTTTCAGTGTCGTGTTGGGTACGTGGATACGTGTGGTGGTCGGTTTTGTGTGTGTCAGAAGTATCTTGTGAATAAGAAAACCTGCCAAGGAGGTAAAGGAAAGTGCTTGTGATGGGGATATGAATGTTCAGATTAAGAAATGAATGTGTAAACATCATTTGACAATGTGTAGCACTGGAGGAAAAGGTAATTGAGAAATGGGGCAGGGGTATGGCCTTGCTGTGAAGTTAAGAAATTTGCAAGGTCACCTACCTCTGAACACAGGTTGATTCTTGTACCGTTGTGTTTGCCTGAAGGAAAAAAGAGGGGAGCAGCTTGTGTCTGACCTGCTCAAGAGAATTGATTTGCAGACAAAACTGTCATGATGTGAGAAACTAAATTCTGAAATAGGAAAAATTAACTTTTGCTGGTAAGAATATTGAAGCAAAAGATATATGAACGACAATTTCTTTGAGCATAACAAAGCTATTATGTTGTGTCGGTTTGTTTGGTTGCATCATTAGTGCATTGGTGTGGTTTGTATTTGGAGCTGATTGTGGGCTGCATTTTGTGTTGATCGTGTGCAGCGATGGTCTCACTTGCCTTGTGCTTGGTGGGATACAATCTCAGCATGTTTGTATGAGAAAGCACCAGAGCAGCAGTTTTGTGTCTGGATGATTATCGGGAAAGTTGATTAGAATTATTGGACTTGTGTCTCGCGTGCTAATTTGGCCTGGGAGGAGAGAGGACTTTGGATTGATACAAATTTGCTGCAGGCAGATCTACGAGGGTGAGTGTGTGCTAGATGCCTGCAAGTAGCATACAGTGCGGGGAACATGCACGTGGTGGCGACACTTGGAGTTTACACCTCAGTGCAAGATTACATGAGGTGGTTTTGCCTTATGTTCCCAATGGTAATCAGGAAAGGATAAAACGGTATTTGTTGATCCCCTGCCATCTACGTTAAAATAATTGTTAATTCTAATGGGGGAAAAAAAACAGAAACACTTGCTGATCAAAATCCCCCAGGTTACATCTACATATTACATACAGCAGCATGCAGGAGTGAACCACAGAAGAAAATGATCAAATTTTGGTTGAAGGGTCTAATCCAGATCCGGGCCATTAGTGGTTTTAAATTTACACATGATGCATACAATTTGGAAATATCATTGTTTTAAGCAACTTGACATCTCCAACTACCTTCTTGTTAACTTCTTTTTAAAGGCTCATATCCAAGGAAACATGTTTTGTGGGCTCGACATGCTGTGAAATGGCATGCAGGGCTATCAGCAAAGAATGCGGGGTCATCTTGGAAATGAGTCAAGTTGGAGTCAGTTGTTGGATGGCGTTTTATATTGCAGCTCCTAAAAGCTGCAGTGAGTTGGGAGATAACATTTTTTGCGATTTTGTGATCAAATTCATGTTAAAATGGAGAGTTGCTGATTTCAGCATCTTGCATGTCATATGGCATGCGATTGGAGTCTGCAGTGATGATGCATACGGACAGGTTGCAAGATGTCAGTCGATTCAATTAATCCGAAAGAACAGATCGTTCATCTTCAAGTTTGTGGAATGTAAATCCAAATTGATTTGACTGTACATGTGTTTGTTGATGACCATGAAACGGGAAGTCATTCAAGTGAGTTCCTGAAGTGTTTAAAATGGTCAAAGCAATGGATATAGCAATATGAAATGGGGTTTTCAAGATGGGACAGTAGAGGAGGATTCAATGAAATTGATGGATTCAGAAATGGTAATATTTGCTGTACTGGTAAGAGAAAGGATGATCACATTGAAGTGTGCCTTTTCAACATGCTTTGTTAAATGGGATAAATGTGAGATTGTTAGTGTCTGAATGCCTTTCTTTATTATCTTTGAACATGCACAAAGACGGGGAAAAGAAAATTGCTGGGTTCGGGGTATTTATTCAGATGCTTGGCAAAAGACATGTGGACTTGGATGAGAATATGTAAAGTGGAATGTGGATTCAGGATAAATAATCCCCATTTCCAGGAGGTTTGGTCTTGATTAATTTTAAAAGGTTTCGATTTCCAGGCTTCTAACCATTACAGCAGGTATTTTGGAACATTTATATCAGTAAAGTAAAGTCGTGAGACTGATTATGTTGTTCAAATTCCAGGTATATGCAGCAGAGAAGACTGTCCACATACAAAATATATCATGACAGGAAGCAATCAAAGGAGTGTTTTTAGGCCTCACCTATTTGATAATTAATGTAGTTAATGCAACAATCAAATTTAGGATTGTGTTGCAATAAGGCATTGACCATATGATGGACAATGTCTATCCGAGGCTGACCAATGTAGAGGTGTTAATTATAATAAATCAGACAATGGGGAAATTTGAGATCCTTATGGCGAGGTCAAGCCTCAGATTTAATAATTGACTCACTTATTGTTGGAGTTTCCGTGTATCAAGATTTTGAAGTAGGGACTGCTTGACAGTGGAGCATACCTGTCCAAGGATCCTATTTAGTTAAAATAAATAATAAACAGCGGGGGTGAATGTATGCTCAGGGAATGGAGTCGCCCGATGTGGCTGGCAACTAAGTCAGATAGCAATATCCATTGCTTTGCACAAATTAAAACATTAAAGGCAGTGGACGAGAACAGACTTTACATGGCCCCATCTGGAAGATGGTAAGTGCTTTGACAAGATTGGTCAAGCCAAGCTGTGACATAAGTGATTACTGATGGGGTACTAACTATTATTAAAAACTGACTGTTAAATGGGGAAAAATCAGGACTGTGCTAAGCAAAAGTATTCCTCGATCACATTATGGGTCAGCAGCTCGGTCTTGCAGTGGGAAAAATAGTAGAAGCAATTGATTGGAGATTTAATAACACTGGGAGATTTGATAGGAGCTTTGCTGTGGCGGGATTCTGGATGACGATTATTGCAGCAAACAAAGTGTTTTACAACAAGGGATGGGAGAAGTTTAAGGAAGGATATATAGTTATATCACCCACAATTGCCTAGCTTTGCAAATAGTATGAGATATACTTGGGTTTAATTACTTTTTCAGTTAATTGTTGTTCACAGATCAACACTCTGTTCTCCACCCACTTTTTTTTTGTTATAAAAGTTAGGACAAAAGATCAGAGATTGATGAATGGAGTTTGACTTTATGATAATTAACTTGGGAACTAAACACCGAAAGCAAATCCAACGGATTGGCAAATTACTCTTGACAGGATTATGAATAGCTCTGGCCATTGTTGCATTGTCAGTTGGGGAGGGCAAGGAATCTTACATTGTTTGGTTGTTGCCTTGGTAATTGTACTTGCTATTGTATTCGTAAGGCTTGCGTTAAAACTTTGGTTTCTAATTTGTTTGAATAAAGTGAACCAAGTATGTGATTGCTACTCCACAAGAAATGAAATAGATCCAGTAATTACAGAGGTCCTGGACAATAAGGGAATCACAAGGGTTTCTTGTTGAGGGGATCCCCGAATAGGGGGGGGACCTAATTATTTTAAAACTACTTGGATATGCCAGAAGAAAAGAAATGGAGAGACTGTGCAAAATGGCAAATTTCACAGTTGAATGATGCAATCTAATGTAAGAATAACAGAGAATACATTGCCGGTCTGGCTGACAAGATTGGAGCAAAGGTATGAAGATTCTGCAAATACCTTTCCTTGAACTATTATTGCTTTGTATTAAATTGATTTTTATAATATGTTCTGATTAATTTGCCTTATTATTTGCATGAAGAAGATTGTTACCAAAGACTATTGTCACACGAGTTTCAGTATACCCTCATGTACGAGACAAAAGGATGACTTCGATGATGTGTCTGGAACATGTGGAATCGAGATGCGAGAAATTAATGTGATGATATGACAAGACCTGATTAATGATGAAAATTAGTCTGATTGGACTGGATTAAAATTGCTTTTCCAGTAATTTGCTATTTCAGATCGTAATGTCTGTTGATTTTTAAAAGCAAATGTATATTATGCGTGAGTTACACCACCTCTCCGAAAGTTAAGCTCTGGATTACTCCGAATATGACGAGAGAATATCGGGAAAAACTTCGATAGGCATGTTGTAGGGCCTTGGATAATTAGGTCACTGTTGGCCAGGGAAAATTTATATGGCAAATTACAGATTGTGTTTTGTTTAAAGGAAAATAACCACATTATATAGCTATTTGTGGTTGCTTCATCAAATATTCAGAGAAAACTTTTCAAGTTGATTGGTAAATGCAAGATGTGAGAATACCGGGGCAGACAAAAGGGAACATAAAAACAATTGGGTGTAAGGCTGTGATTGGTGTTCAGGGGAAATAATATTGTTTATGATGGACTGAATTGTTCATTACAATGAGGATTGCTAAACAAAAATCTGTTTTAATAGCGTTAATGGAATTAAGTAAGGGAACTTGTTGTACAAACGGCGAAATGTAATCATTGTACCCACTGTGTTCAAAGTTTAACCTTGGTTTTGTCTATTTTTTGGAGTGTTGGAAAGCAGATGAGCAGTGCCACTCTTTCCGATTTTGTTGAATCAAGATTGGATGGTACTTCCACCAGAGATTGGATGAAGGGTAGCACTCACATTTGGATAAGAGATTGGGCATCTATCCCCATGATCCACAGCATTTTGACCCCCTTCCTGATGATATTAAAATAACAGATGAATGAAGCCCGCTGAAGAAGAAGGTTGGACGCAAAGCCAAAACCTGGCGAAGCAAGGAGCTGGAATTACCGCCATGAATTGGTTGCCTTCCTGTGGGTGTGACCGGGCAAATATTGCTTGGTCTTACCGTTGAGGTGAGACGCACAGTGAGGCGTCCATACAGCGAGGTCATCTGCAACCCAGTTGTCGGGTCCATGCTCTTACCTTACAGGGCCTGCCTTCTCCGTTGCTCAGGGAAGTGACTTGGACTGTGTTTCCCATTGAGTAGGCTCCATCTACATCGTGGCCAGGCATTTTGATGAACATGTTTTGCGGCTTGTAGAAGATGCTGATGACCAGGCTGTGAAGCAGGTGGCTGAGTATTGGAGGGCATGTTCACAACCAGGCCGGGAGCTATTGAATGTTTTCTCCAGCATCCGTTCTTCTATGAGCCACTCACTGCCAATTAATATGAATTTGAACTGAATAAAAGAGCTCTTTTCTCCTCTAGGAACAGGTTATGATGAATCATGGGTAAAATTTTATTAAATTGTCCCTTTGGGACAAAAGGGTGGAGTTGTGGGAGAAAATAATTAATTCCATCTTGGTGAAATTTAATAACTACTGCACCAACCATTTTGTCATGTAGGTGATGATACTCATTTTCCTCTTGTATGTTTTTAAATGTTTGTATAGGTATAAGCTGTTGCAAATTATTGGTATTAACTAAAGTCATTTTGTTTACCCATCTATGGAGGTGTTCACAGAAGAATCATGGAAGTGTGCTTTAAAAACCCACTTCGCCTGCAACTTTCCAGGTTGGAATGTTCGGCTGGATAAGCTCGCAGCTGCAAAGCTTCAGGGGAGTTGGGGTTGCGTCTCAATAATATTGTTATGGTTGGGGGTAGATGGGAGGAATTCATCGGAAAAGTTAGGATTTTATAGAGTTGCCCTTTGGTCCGTAGACCGTGTAGGAGACATAACATCTTGATGCAAATAAGCAGGGGAAACTGTGAGCTTAAGTGTTTACTTGTCACCACACGGGGGGGGGGGGCGTGCTGTGTTAAATCATATAGTGGATTAGACCAATTTCCCCCAGTTATGTAATTTGCCCACTGTGACCTTCTCTTACATTTTGTATTTATAAGCCTGCAATGAAAGAATTATGTTTTAATTAACAAAGCCAAACGTGCTGAGCAGGCAGAAAGGCCCCGCCTTTCCCGGTTTTCGCTGCCAAAAAGCCTACGCCCGGCGGTGGATGATTGTATGGGCGTGACGTCAGAGAGTGGGTGAAAAAAGGTGAGGTTTTAAAGAGCCAGACAGTAGTTGTGAGAGGAATGCTGCCTGGGACGAGGATCTCGCTTTTGCTCTGCCCTCTCGGCACGATGAAATAGCTGCGCGATTCTCGTGTCGTGCTTGAAAATTTGTTCCGCGTGCTGGGCAAGATGCTAGTCATTGATTTTTGGCTGAACCGATGAAGCGTGTACATTTAAGAAGCGAGAGGAAAGAGCAGTTGGTTTTGGTGAGTTTGAGTTGTGTGTGACGGATGCGATCCGAGAGATGACTGACTCGGAGATTGGCTGTAAGATCAGGGCATTATGGCTGACTTTCCTTTCACACTGAAGAAGATGGCCACCATTCTCATATAAGCGCTGAGGCGGAATTGGCACCTGTGGTTGGAGCAAGGACGCTGTGCCATTGCGTTCGGCTGGTCGTGAGAGGACCGACATCGAAGCCTCGTGTATATCATCGAAGGGAAGTGGTTGCCATTATGCAGAGAGCAGCAGCGTTCGGAAAGCACGATCGCCGAGAGGCTGCATGGCGGTTCCTGAGCCCTGTGTTGAATAACTGCCTTTCAGAAATTACCTCACAGATGTTTCCCACCCAGAAAGTGGTTTTGGCCGCCATTTTGGGCGTTGTCTTCCCATGCAGGACGAAGCGGCCTCAATCAGAAAGTTCAATAAAGACCATCTCTGGACAAAGCTAGAGTGCCAGAATAAAGGGAGGATTTTCTTTTGTTTAATTTTTCCCTTTGTCTTGATATTAAAGTCCGTGGGGAGAGGGCGCCTTCCGACTTTGGACTTTTAATTATGTCACGTATTATTATTACATTTGAATTATATCCCCTTGTAAAATATTTGTCTTATTTCCATTAAAATCTCCATGTTTATTTTAAGTTTCTGGTGTGCTGTGTTATCTTTAGTTGGGTTTGAGTACAACCCCTTTTGCTGTGCTTCCATCCGTCCGCTCTGCCTGTGCCGCGCTGCCGAAACCCCCCCCCCCACAATGCGTGCCTAATCTCTGATGGATAACGTGTCCCACCTCCAAGGAAAACCGCTCGGCAATCTGCCTGGTCAGTTTGTTAAGCCGCCCCATCCACCACATTGGGTCGGGGATTAAACCTTACCGCCAGACCTGCGACAATATCTCCCTATCTTGTTCAAATGAACCATGGGGCCCATCTCTCACAATGTTTCTTGTCAGTTTACCCCTCCATATTCCTATAGAATACTGTGTTGGTCATAAAATACAGCACACAGCTGTGTATTATCAGAACACCCCACCTTTTACTTGCTGCTAGAATGTTCTCAGCTTGGGAAACATCTTAACAGGCCATTTAAGATGCCAGTAAGCTTTAATAAACAAAGTATGTTCTTTGTCTAACCCATGTCCCCTCCTTCTTCTCTTTCTATGCAAAAATAACTTCTGTGGGAAGAAGCTAGGCTTGTGGAAACAGGACTCAGAGAAAGACGTTCACACGGACTCGGCTTGGTGATTCTCTGCATTTTGTTTCTTTCCATGTACACATAAACGATTCACTCTCACTGGGAGGTACCTGGAGTGATGTTCGATTCCACTGGAGGTTCGAGTGATTCCACCAATAAATGCACACCTCTGAAAATCCTATCGGACTGGGATAAGTTATATCAAGTGGGATGAAACAAACACTGATATAATTGTGTCTGCTTGATTCATCATGTTTTTAACTGAATCTATTTTCTTTTTGATGAGTGTAATGTGCTGTTTTTGGGATCGATTACAGGATTATGGATTGGGTAATCCACACGTGTCTGCAGAAAGCGTCCAGTATATTAATAGGGACATCAACTATTTGATATGTCATACGGTGACTAAAACTTGCGTTCAGCAGAAATGAGGGTAATCGTATTGATGCCCCCGCACTCTCGGGAGGTTGGGCAGCTCATGTGATATGAAGTATCTACAGATGTGCTGTGGAAACAACCTCAAACATTTTGTTTCAGTGGTCACTGCCAATGGTGTCCCGTCTGGTAAAACCCTTCCGATGCTGTTCTATCTCACTCTTCCCTCCAGGCTTCAAAGAAGGTGGTGCACCACCCATCTCATGGCATCCCCCATCCGAACACCTCATTCTTTATTATCCCCATAAACCAGACCTAACCCATCCTCTTACTTGCAGGTTTACTGTATTACTTGTTTCTCTCTCCTCTCCCTCTCCTTCTCCCTCTCCTCTCCCTCTCTCTCTCCTCCTTCCTCTCTCTTCTCCTGTTCAATTTATGTTGCACCGCCACTCCCCAACTTAGTCATACTTCTGTCACCTTGCTCTTCCATGAGCCCTCGATCTTCAAGAGAACGTAAGAAACAAACCTCACCATTATTTTATGACAGAAATTCACGTTACCTTGACATCCTTTTGTTTCGAAAGTACTGTAAAGAGTTATCTTTGAGGTTGGGGAGCCATTCCATCATTATGGAACAGGCGTGTCTCCACCTGCCAGAGCACTACGTTACTTAAGTTCAAATCTCTTCAAAGACTGTCCTGCTACCTATAGTATGGCACATTGAAGCAAGATGATAATCAAACTTATCTGTCCTGACCATAGCAAGAACGTTTTTTCATTGGAAACGATTGACCACAGTCAGACAAAGTTTTCCATTTGGGAGAGAAGACTAAATAAAAAACAAAGTTTGAATTTAACGTGAGAAAGGAGGAACCATGGAGATGTGGTATTGATATAGTGACATGTTGCACTTTTCAAACCTGGACATCTCTGCATAACCAAGGCCCACGTTCCGCCCAAGAATGTCAGAGGATGTCCTTTCAGGCCAAATATTCTTTGTGATGACGCGAGATGCAATAATGTATGCGTTTCAAAAATGCCAATGCCATAATAAAATGCTTTAAAGCATGATTGGTAGGGAACGTTCATTATAGTTGATATTCAGCAAGCGTTCCGCTTCTCCAAGTTGGCTGAGCAGGTAGTTGGGTTATATATCCATTTTTAAAAAGTGCAGATCAGTTTTGCAGGGTGGATCTAGGAGTGTGTGTGGCAGTGGGGCAGTGTGCCGTTGCCCACTTTCAAATATTATTTCTAGCTCCATGGTTCACAGTTGAGGAAAAACCAAACTGAGAACTTATTTCTCCTTTATATTTGATTGCAGGTAAGTTAATTAAATTTCCCAAATGCAGTGTTAAATCCAGAGGGGGGGTGGGGGGGGGGAGGGGTGATGATCATCCGGACCCTGCCAGCACTCCCTCGATATATTCTCAAGGTGAAGCAGTTGGTTAAACTGGTTAATACTGCCTCCTGCCTGGACACCCGAGCGTTACTAACAAAGAAATCATATATTTGTTACAAAAAACTGCATTTCTCCCAGTTTCTCTTCACCCCCCATCCATCAAAAATTAGTAATTCGTAATTTTATAGCCCGAAAAAGGTTTGTTAAAAGAAAATCCACCTTGTCGACCTTTTCCTTGCATTTCATTCCCTCGCCACTCAGAGATGTCAGGCGATTGATCGCGAGGAGGGGACTGTCCATGCAGGAAATTTTCATCTTCATTTCGATTCCTGCTGTCGGTTGAGTTGCTCCTCAATTGAGGAGAGGATATTCGTCAACAATCATTGCTTCCAATGAGATTCAGTATTGGCTGTCCTAAATGTGAATATAATTTATGAATTTATCGGAAAACTGAAGATGCAATCAACCATTTTCCCACAAATTGAAAATAAGATCGGAAAGTAATATTAACTTGTTTAAGTGTAAAATTTCAGAATAAAATAATTCTAAATAGTACATGTCATCCAATCTCTGATTTGTTTATTGATAGATTTTCTTTAATACACCGACACCACATCAGATCCATAATCACATCACATACACCGTACAAAATACACACACCACCACAGTCACATATATAATTTATATATATATAAATATATATAGTATATATATAAAATGTTAATATAATCATATTAATATATTACACCATTCCCAACACATATATCACACCAACCAACACATATACACACCATACACATCACGTATACACACTCTAAATTATAATATTCATATATAATATATATATAAATATTATATATACGCTACATAATATACGACTCACGATACAATTCCAAGAATCACACACACATCACGTATACACACTAACATTACACCACATGAACTACCACACACATCACCACATCACTATACAACCATCACAATACACACACTAACGATGGAGCATACATACACACATCCAAATTCCCACACACCTCACAGTCACATCTACAACAGCATGATAACATACACACCACTATACACATTGTGCACAACAAATATATATATAATATATATTACTATATTATATATATATATATATATTATTATGTGCCGAATTCGCAGCCCCGGCGCTGGGAACGAGCCACCGTGACTCCGAATCGCGGCACGTCCCCCACCCGTGACGGACAATACTCTGTCGTGACCCTCTTCGAGGACTAAACGGGCCAGGGAGAGCTAGTCACGGTGGGCCTTTCGGCCTCACCACGACGTCGTTCAATCGGCCACCCGCGTGGGATACGGGTTGTTCGCGCAAACTCGACCTACCTAAGACCCCACGACGGATGGTAAACCGGATGCGCAATCGCACCTCGCCGCAGGTGGACCCGACGCGAGCCGCTTGGCGGCCCGTCCGACTATCCGGGATCAAACCGAGCCGGGTGTATCGTCAGCGCTCGACGGTTCCGGATGTAAATTATAACATCGGCTATTCAAGCCCAATACGAACCCCTTTACAATGAAGCAGGATGAGATTCAATTAAAGAAAAAGATTGAAGCGAAATTCTGGGAAAAACAGTCAAGCAACAAAAGCAACGATATTATATACCCGGCCCCACGGAAACACACATGATAACAGTCAAACAGTCAGAATGCACTATATATCAGCAAAAACAAAGAGCAACAACGACGCGCAGACTACTACCGACTACGCGCACAGCACGGCAACACTATATAACAGGTTCTACTTTACAGACAGTCGCCAACACAATTCATTCGAAAGCAAAAAGAAAGACCACCCCTCAAAGACGAAGGGGGCAGAGCGGGCCCGTGGGCCAAATATGTGCGCGTGACCCTGGATAGGAAGCGGCCAGGCCCGCGAGACCGGGGGTCCTACCCGCGTCTCGTTGACGAGCCGCAAATGTGGCTGCGTGGCGTGCGTGCCCCGACTTCGTGCTCCTTCGCGGGTTTCGTTGGCCAACCGCTTGGAGGGGTGGGAACGGGGCCCCCTTTTTTGCACATTTTACCAGCGAGCGGGGGAAAGGGGGATTGTTTGATGCCCTGGGGGAGGAGAATGCGTCTTCCCTGCCTCGGACCCGAGCTCCATTGGCTCTTCCCACAATTCTCCTTCAGCCGACTGCAGAAACCCAACTCGATGCTTCGCCACGCGACTCGACTTATCCGTTTCTCCACACCGAAAAACGTCCACTCATCCTCTTCCCACCAGACTCGACTCACTGCCAACACTCTGGCTTTGCCGATGACTCTCCAACCAAAAACTCTCTCTTTGCCTTGCCGCTTGCCTTCTTCATAGAGCCGGCAAGGAGAAAACAAATATGCAAATTTCCGGATCAGGATGACCTCGCGGGCGGGGCCACAGCCGCCATTTGGTCGGAGAAAGGGGGCGTGAATCTCACCCTGATCAGATTTTGCATATCTCTATTCACAACAGGACGCGCCTGAGGCGGGCCAAAGGCCGCCCCGCGCTTTGCCTAATTGGACGGATCAGAAGTGGGCGTGATAGCATTCATGATCCGAATTCTCCCCGTGAAAGCGGCCCGCTATTGCACTCAGTCAGGCTCGGTGCGTATCGCTGAACGAGCCCAAGACAGCCCGACGCTCCAGGTGTTCAGAGTGCTCGCGGGCATGGCCGTAGAAGGAGAAAAGTGAGGGTGGTCTCGGAGGGTTTATTTTTGGTGCTTTGATGCGTCATGGTGCTCGTTTGGGGAATGCATGATGCCGATGATTGGGAGCGAGTTGTGAAGGTAGAAGGTCTTAGGCTGTTGGCGTTGTTGTTTAGTGTCTGAGGTTGGAAAGCGTGGTTGCAGTTGGTGACGATGCCTGCGTGGTGGTTAGGTCGGTTGCGGTTGAGGACGTGGTTGGTTCAAACATAAAGAATGAACAGAAAAAACGCGCTATATCTCAAACGTCGCAGCCCGAAGAAATCACATAAATCCCTCAAACAACGGGTTTGGGGGCAACCTAACACATAGTACTTAGAAGAATATCGTCATCCTACGGGCCCTGAATTGGTGGTTGGAATTTTCCACAGCCCGTAACATATATATATATATATATATATATATATATATATGCACACACACAATTTACCCCTCTCATACTCCTACAGCCAAAGAAGCTGAGTAAAGCAACCCAAGAAGACCAACACAAGGTAAGTGCTATGCTGTTTCAAACCCTTCCCAGAGTTCCTCAACAACTATAAAGACGTTCGCACATCGTACACACAAGAGAATCCCAATGCTATACACCCCCTCAGCGACCGGACCGGTTTCATCACCGATTGGCAAGTCATCAGCGACGGCATAGACAGCAATGCATACCAATGAGGCTCCCAAGCATGCACCACATGCAAACGTCAAAAGCAGTCAATAAATAAAGACCCACCCACATCTCACCTCTGAAAGGAGGGAATAGCCAATCAGCTCTCACCTAATCAACTACAGTCTGGTGACACATATATGTGTATGTATACATATATTTGTGTGTATACATATATATATATATCGCTGACCAGAACATGCTACCCCTCGGGAGTGTCCACCGGATGTAAAATAATCTGTACTTCCAGTGACCTTACCCGCTCAGCATCTACGAATATGACCGCATCACCTATGTTTGCGTGAGACGTTAATTCGATTTCAAGTCTCCAGGAGCCGGCGATCGTACCCTCCCCAGGTCGGATCTTGACATCGGGAAGCGACAACACCGAAACCCGCTCAAAGCTAGTCAGTTACCAACATACTATCCAGTGAATACGAATATGATTTTAAGTTCGTGTTGTTTGTCTGCTCTGTTGTGACTTGCACGCTAATTCGCTGTTGTCAAGCCGTGCAGCACAGGATACG
>CM068953.1:9310608-9322603 GCA_035128595.1 Eptatretus atami
CTCCACACATTTCACCAGCCTCCTCTCCATATCCTCCATTTTCCCCTCCATTACTTCATTTAATTCTTCCTCTATCGTCTCTAACGATAGTTTTCCGAGGTCCTATTTTACCTGTGCCACCTCCTTATCTGTCTTCGCTATTTTCTCCTCCGTCATCTTAAACCCTTCTTTCGTCTCGCCCTCTGTTTTCCTATTCGCTTCCCAGTTCCACTTCTTTCTTTGGCTTTTCTGCTCCATTTTCATAATTATTTCCTGATTGTTCCTTTCACACTCCACCGTTATGGCCCTCAATCCTTTCTGTGTCTCCGCTTTTACCTCCTGTCTCAGTTCTTCAACTCTTTGTCATGTCTGATGTCTTTCCTCGCAGTCCTTCTCACGAGTTACAATCCCTTTGTTAGTTTCCCCTGCTCCCCTTTAATTGTCCTATGTCCTGTGTTGTTCTCCATTCCCCTTTATTTGGTTTGTCCCTCCTTTACTTCCTTCAATCCTTTCCCGAGTTTGCTCTCTTGCATAGCCGTTTTTATTTCGTTGTTATCTCCTTTTGTTCGCTCTCCATCGCGATCCCCACTCCTTCCACCTTTTTCTTTCAGTTTGTTCACTCTGCCCGTATCGTGTGATCTCCCCTTTCATTTGTCCTTCACCTCCTTCAACTATTCAGGCCTACACCCATGTTCTGCATCTCACCCCGCATTTTTTTCATCTCTTCTTTCTTTCCGTTTTTCACCTGTGCATATTCGCATTCCATGTTATTGTTACGGCTGTGGAAATTCGCATTACACCATAAAGGGCCCGCAGGTGAGATATCTCGATAGGTACATGTGTAGTTAGCCCAAACCCGTTGTATAGAGGGAATATGTGTGATTCATCCGGGCTGCGACGCTTTGAGTTAGCCATTTTTTCTTTCTCTATTATTACTTTCGACCATTAAGCCGCCAACAACGCCACAAGCCACGACCTTTACCTTCACACTCCATCCCGCAAACCTCGCTTCACCGCCATTCCCAACGGCACCATAACCATCAAACCCCACACGAAAACCCTCACACCTCTCGCCTCTCTCCTTCACACCCAACAAACAGCCGCACACCTGTGAACACTGAACGTCGGGCTGTCTAGGCCCGTTCGGCAATTGGTGCAAACGCACCGAGCGCGAGCGCGAATGGCGGCCTTTCCGAGGGGAAAATTCGGATCCAAACGCTTCACGGCCACTTCCCCTCCGTCTCAATTTTATCGAAAGCGAGGCGGCTTGGCCCCGCCCTCCAAGCGTGTGTAGGTGAAATCCGTATATGCAAATTTTAGGATCAGGGAGGGTTCACGCCATTTTGCCCGACCAATGGCTGACCGGGGGGGGCGGCTGGGCCCGCCTCCAATCGCGTTGCTTCTATCCGGAATGTCATATCGGCGCCTCATGAGAGCTATAAAGATGCGAGCGGAAGGCCACTCGGGGAGTTGGTTGTGGAGAGAAGTTGGAGCGCTTCAGAGTTCGGAGGAAGTGTGAGTGTCACTCGGGGAGTTGGTTGTGAGAGAATTTGGAGCATTGAGCATTGGAGAGTGTCGGCGAGGGTTGCTTTGGAGACAAGGAGCGTTGCGGTGGTGGCAGTTAGCGAGTGCGCGCGGTGGAACTGCAGGCAAGGGAGCTCGGGTCCGAGGCAAGGGATGGACGGCGGTCGGCGACGAGGTTGCGGGTGTGGGGGATCGCTCTGTCTCGTCGCACCCGGCAGCCAAGATCTAACCCCGCTAGCCACACTTCCCCTCTCCCCACAGGGCAGCATCACAATTTCCCTTTCCCCCACGCTGCGATGTGCAAAAGGGGCCACGTCCTCCCCACACCCAAACGTGGGCTTGCCAACGAAACCTGCCAAGGGGCACGGTCGTCGGGTACATGTGGCGCGGACATTTGCAGCTTGGCTAGCCCGCAACACGCTACACGAGGAGCGCGGTAAGACCTCCCCGCGTCTCGCGCGACCTGGCCGCTCCTCTAGGTCCCGCGCACATTGGCCCTACGGGCCTGTCTGCCTCGCCTTGTCCTGTGAGGGTGGCTTCTTTCTTTTGCTTTTGTGTAAATGTGTGTTGGCGCCGCTCGCTGCCGAAGTAAAACTGTATAAGTGTTGCCGTGTGTACGCGTTAGTCGGTTGTATTACATTTGCTTTTTGTGCATAATTGTATGGCTGTATATTATGTGCTTTCCGTGTCCGCGGATATAATGCTTGCTTTGTTGATCTGTTTCGCCGCTTGCTTCGTCTCCTTCCTTTTAATTGACTCTCCATCTGCTTCACGTAAGGGGTCGTAGTGGTTTTAAACGCCGGTATTAATCGGAACCATCGAGGCCGACGATAACACCGCTCGGTTATCACTGTAAGCACGGAACGGACCGCTTAAGCGGACCGTGTCCGGAGTCGGCCTGTGGCGTGGTACGATCGCCGGTCGACCATTCGCGCAGGTACTTAGGTAGATCGATTTGGCGAGCAACCCTATCCGCGCGGGTGGGCAATTGCACGATCGTGTGAGGTTACCCCCACCCGTGACTAGCTCCCGGCGTTGTTCGCGAGGGTCACGACTGAATTGTCCGTCCGGTGGGCGACGTGCCACGATTCGAGTTACGTCGCGTTCGCACGCCGGCGGGCGCGAATTCGCAACATTATTATATCTCTGCACGCATTTGTTTTTATTCGTTTCATTTGTTGCGTATTTCCATCCATTTTCTTATTCCTGCCGTTCAATTGTCCACAATGCTTACAACACATCCCTCTTACGTCAGCTAACCCCGTGGTAGTCGATTCGCCATTATCGGCGCGGATCGCCGGGGCTGGGAGGGGATTTGATGGAGGTTGGGCGTCAATACTCCGCTGGCCTTCTGCTCTGCCGCGCCCATTTCCGCTCTGGTTCGGTTGGGGGGGAAATTGTTCCTGCATCACAACCATCATTTTCCTGCTCAGGGTTCTCTACCTGAGCCATGGATTCTAGAAATTCTACATCCATATCTACCCCCGGCCCCGCTCGCTTTGAGACTCCATCTATTTTCACGTAACGGGATAATTTTTTTTTTAAAGCTCGAAATTTGGAGGGAACGGGGGGGGGGGGTCGCCTCGCACACCCCTGGTCCGTCCCCGTGAATTTACGCTGGAGACGGAGGAGTTTGTTTCCGCTCTCTGACACCAGTGTCGCGATTGCGCTGCCGCTGGCTGCGATCGGGCCGCTTGACTCGAATGCCGGCCGCCTCGCCCACCGAGAACGGACATTCAGTCGTGACCTCCCGGAACTACCGCCGGAGCAGTCACAGGTGGGGGTTTAACCTCACCACAACTCAGTCCGCATCTTACAAACCGCGCAGAATAGGTCCGCGATCGCCAAATGGTCCATTTAGCTAAGTACTCAGCGATAGCGTTCCGAGGAGTTGTACCACACCCACAGGTCGACATCCGGACACGAATCGCTGACGGCCCGTTCCTACTACAGGGATAACGCGAGCGGAGTTTAGTTATCGTCGACCTTGACGGTTCAGATAGTTACCGGGAACTTACCACCACTACCAATCCCTTACGTGATGCAAGATGGAGAAGTCAATAAAAGGAAGGAGACGAAGCAAAGCGGAAACAGTTCACAAGTAAGCACTTATTCACACACACAGACACAAAGCAAGCACGTATATACAGCCATACAATCATGCAACAAACAGCAAATGCAAGGAAGAGTTAACACACCGAATAAAAGGGGGCAATATTTACACACACTTATACAGTTCTACTTGTCGGACTCGGCGCACATCACTCATACAAAAAGCAAAGGAAAGAAAGCACCCTCACAGGCAAGAGGCAGACAGGTCCGTGGACCAATGTGTGTGGATCCTGGAGGAGCGGCCAGGTCCACGATTCGAGAAGGCTCTACCCGCGTCCTCGTGACGCGATGGCGGGCAAGCCGCAATGTTCGCGCAGCTGCGCGCCGACTCCGTGCCCCTGGCGTGGTCGTGAGCCCTCTCCGGCGGCTCGCTGCGAGGGTTTGTTGGCACACGTTTAGGGTGGGGAGGAACGGGGCCCCCCCCGGCACTATCTCAGCGGGGGGGGGGGGAATTGCTGATGCTCAGGAGGGAATGGCTGGGCTGGTTTGGACCCCGCGACGGACGAGCGACCCCACACCGCAACCTCGTTACGACCTCCGTCTCCACTTGACTCGACTTAACTCGACCAGCCGCCTGCAACTGAACTCAACTGCAATCAACTGAGCTCAAAACCAACTCAACCCACTCAACTGCAACTCAACTGAGCTCAAAACCAATAAACCCAAACTCAACCCAACTCACCCAACTCAACCAACTCAACGCCGCTCAACACACTGAGTCGCCTTTAGCTCACGTCTTTATGAGGCCTCAGGAGGAGCCTATATGCAAATTTCGGATCAAAAACGCGATTGTAGGCGGGCGCACGCCACCCTCTGTTCAGCCATTGGTCGCGGAAAAAGAGGGGCGTGAAGCCTTCTTGATCCGAATTCTCTTTCGGAAAGGCGCCATTCGGCGTCGCGGCCTCAATGCGTTTGGCACACAATCGCAAACGGGCCCGGACAGCCCGACGTTCAGTGTTCACAGGTGGTGCGGTTGGTAGTTGTGAAGGAGAAAGGCGAAGGTGGTGGAGTTTTCGGGGCGTTGTTGAGCGTCGTTAGAGAATGGCGGTGAGGCGATGCTTGCGGGGTTGGGTTGTGGAGGTGAAGGTAGTGGCGGTTTGGTGGAGTTGTTCGGGGCGTTGTTGAATGGTGGCGATTTGGTTGTTGGGTGGTGTTTGAGTTGTTGGCGGCTTAATGGTCGAAAATAACATAGAGAAAGAAAAATGGCTAACTCAAAGCGTCGCAGCCGGATGAATCAACATATTCCCTCTTATACAACGGGTTTGGGCTAACTACACATGACTTACCGATATATCTCACCTGAGGACTCTTTATAGTGTAATGCGATTTCACAACAGTAACAAAATATTTATATATATATTATATATATATATATTATATATTATTATATATATATATATATATATATATATATATATATATATATATAGTCCGGGAGCTAACAGAGATTTGTACTACATCTCGAGTACAAAAGGTTTGAGAGCTGAAGTCATTAGATGGTGGGAAGGGGACCTCCGAATGGGCATTCTTAAGTTTTTCAATTGGTGCATTATGTCTTGGGCGCTGCTTAAAGTAGCCGCCAAAATCCGTTTAAATTACATTTTGAGTACATGAATCAATTCGGTGCCAAGAGTGTAATTACCTCCGCCATCGAAGATCGGAGGTTACTGTTTTCACTCCTTTCTGTTTGTTTGTTTGTTTGTTTGTTTGTTTGTTTGTGAACAGAACAGTATTACGGAAAAATCCTCGACGGATTTCGACGAAACTTGGTGGGGGGGTTAGGTATGGTCCACGGATCATGCCATAGATTTTGGACTTGGTCCCCCCCCCCCCCCCCCCAAAAAAATTGAGAAAAATTCTTTTATTTTTTTTTTTGCATTCTACATGTTTTAAGTGATTTCCACCCCCCCCCCCAATTTTTTTGCATTTCTACATGTTTTAGTGATTTCCAAACCCCCCCCCCCCCCAAAAAAAAAATTGTTGGAGAAATTTATTTATTTTTTTTTTTGCATTTCTACATGTTTTAAGTGATTTCCAACCCCCCCCCCCCCCCCCCCCCCCCAAAAAAAAAAATTGTTAGAGAAAAAAAATTTTGCAACTTTTTTCAACAAAATTTCGATTTCTTTTTTTTTGCATTTCTACATGTTTTAAGTGATTTCAACCCCCCCCCCCCCCCAAAAAAAAAATGTTGGAGAAAATAACTATAGCTCTCAGCACTGTTGACATCTATATTTAATGAATAAGGTTCACTTGAGTGACCCAGCAGTATTGGCGGCGGAGGTTTTGCACTCTCCCGAGTGCTCCCCTCTAGTTTTGGCACTGTGATTACCGATATGTAATTCTTAAGTGACGGATATTGGTGCAAAACACATTTAAGAACGGCCTAAAGGGGGCGCCACTGTCATGTTATAATCACATTTTGAGTACATTTTGAAACTTTGTACAAATAATTAATCTTTCGACCATCCTGATGAAGGATCAGTACTTCTTAAGTGACGATTTTGGTGCAAAACCCATTTAAGACGGCCTTAAAAGGGTGCTATTTTAGCACATTTAAACACATCTCAAGTACATCAATGGAATTTTGTGAAAATATTTCTTTGACCTTCTAATGCAGGATCAGTAGTTCTTAAGTGACCCCTTTTGGTGCAAAACCCATTTAAGAAGGGTTCAAATATCAATTATGGTCAAATTCCTGTGAAGGAGGATAAGATTGGTGTACTCAGGAACAAACATTTGCTACAGGTATTAAACTATTAGATAACTGCATGGAAGATGGACATCACTTGTGGGCTACATGACTCGTCATATATACTGCTAGCTTAGCATGCAAGGATGGGCTCATGCAGTGTTGTTGGTGATACTGTACATCAGCTGTGCAGCATAGTTGGTGCTGTGATTTCATTCTCATTCTGAATGTAGTAGTTACAGATATTTTACAACTGAGAGGTGAGTTTTATCTAGAGTTAGAGTAGTTCAGATAACATGTATTAGGCACCCTAAGCCAATAACTTATTGTGGTTGTGGTTAAATCGACGAATTGTTCACGAGGAAGGGGTTAGTATATCCCATAATTCAGCCTACAATTCATGGATCCCTGGCCCATTCTTGACTGCATCGCCACGCACTGAGGTAACATTTGTTGAAGGTGACTGTTTTCGCTTTCTTATTATGATATTCACAAATAATAATGTAAATCTTTTCTACCAGTAATACAAGAAATGGTGTCAGCGAACAGCACTACTTATTAGTCTCCGCCCACGAGCTGCAGATGTCTCTCACCCCATTATCTATCATTTTAGAATTAACACCAGTATTGATAAACTCTGGTAATACTGGTATTGTGTCGTATGTAATCCCACTTTTTTGGGGGGATTTTATAACTGTTGTGAGGTTGCATTTTTGCTAGTTCTAGCTTATGAAATCCATTTCATTTCAGGTCATAGGCCAGTGAAACAGATTTGAGAAGAGATGGAAGGGAGATTAGAGTATGGAAGGGAGAGAAGGGACATGAGGGTGGAACATGTCATCCCAGGAACGTGTCATCCTCCATTCTTACCCTTAATTTTTTTTACCCTTCAATGATCATGCCAAGTCCACATCACTCACTTCCAGGTTATTAGTCCCTACCAGTTTCAATGGAGGGGACTATATGTTTGCTCGTAGTCTGTTCGTCCGTCCGGCTCACCTGTGGTTTTTCAGACTCCCCCCCCCATACCCTTTAACATATTCAACTGAAACTTGGTACATGGCCTTACTATGATGTTACAGATCAATCGAGTAAGGCTGTTTGGAATTTTTTTTACAGAGTTATGCACTTTTTCAACTTAGAAAATGCCACATGTTCCACATGGGTCAATGTTCAGCTGTCCTGACTCCACCCCACTGCTTTTACACCCACTGACGGGACAGCTTGCCTAACTCCACCCCAATAAAATCATGCGCAGTCATTGCATAAAGCAGCACAGATCGGCAGGCCTTCGGTCCGGGTGTTAGTGCATGGCGCAGTGCAATTGGAATAATCCCAGTACAGGTATATAACCACCATGTATTATTATCAATGCACATTATCCGTACACGTTTTTGCTTCATGTTTGTACATCGAGTTATTAGTCCCCTACCGGTTTCACTGGAGGGAACTATAGGTTTGCTCTCTGTCCATCCATCTGTCCATCCCCCCTCTGGTATTTCAGACTTTTTTTCCCCACACCCTTTAACATATTCAACTGAAACTTGATACATGACTTTACTCCAATAAGTTGCAGAAGAAGTTCGAGTTTCACGGCATTTTGTTTATTTTTCAGAATTATGCCTTTTTTTGACTTTGAAAATATCACATCGGAAGGGGACATGTTTTGCAAAACAATTCTATCTCTTGTTAGCTCACGAGGAACGAAGTTCCAGGGAGCTCATGGGATGCATGTCGTCCGTTCGTCCGTCCACAAATACTTGCAACAACTCTCTGAAACCACACACACAAGTTAGCCGAAACTTGACAACAACTTTCATCACCCATTATGTACCAAAGATTGTTCACAGCAGTAAAAAAAAAACGTCGAGGTCTATCTGAGTCTGCAGGGGGGGGGGGGGTGGTTGCCCCTCAAAATAGGTATTTGCTTTCTTCTCAGAAACTACACACACAATTCTGATGAAACTTCCCCACAATCTTCATCACCTGTGATGTACTAAAGTTTGTTCACGGCATGAAAAAAATATCCATAGGTATTAACTTTCTTCTCCGAAGGTGGACATAGGTTATGTTTTCACCCTTGTTTGTTTGTCTGTCTGTTTGTGTGCAGGATATCTCAAAAAGTTGTGGACAGATTTGGATGAAATTTGGAGAAGATGTTGGGTGTATGACAAAAATTGATTCAATTTTCGTGAAGATCCGAATCTGGATCTGGATACGATCATTTTTTAAAGGGATTCTTCATCATTAAAAGATACGGCGAAACCGATATGCAGCACGATAACCCAAAAATGTATTGGGCCCAATATGTTCTCCTGGACCAGGCATTGCATGGCTGAGCTATGCACTCTCCTGAGTGCCCTTCCAGTTAAAACTACAAACGCACTATTGGGAATGCAACAAGAAAATCTCAACGCTGGAGGGCAATCGACCCATCATGGTCCCGCATCACCAATTCCACGGTCCCGCATCACCAATTCCACGAGCACACTCACCAACCTATCCACACCACAAACCCAATCCAACAGGACACTCACTCAATTGGAAGGGGGAAGGGAGGCCACAGGAGGAGGCAGGGGGTGGTGGAGGGAGGAGGCATACAGATAGAGACATCACAGATGAGGTATCAACAATCACAGCATGTGGGGATTTTTATTTTTTTTCGCAGGCCTGGGATGGGCAGTTGGGTGAGGGTGGCATTACGTCGATGACATGTTAACGCATGGCAATACCCACAACTCAGAGAATAAGTAGAAGAGCACTCGGTAGAGCACATACTTCCAAAAGGTTGAACAGATTATGTTTTGTATCCCACTCACACTGGTAGGCCAGATCTAAATCCAGACCTGAACCAAAATCGAATTGGATTGTTTGTGTCACCGAACCATTTCATCCACATCGTTTTGGCATAACTTGGCCACAACTTTTTGAAATATCATGCTATACATAGTTTTTGCCCCCATCTCTCAGTGGTAAAGAATCGCTTAAAAATGATCGGTATCTTCACCAAAATCGAATCAATTCGTCCATATCACACACCCTACCTGTCCATCAAGGTTCCTCTGAATCCCTCAACTTTTTGAGATATCCTGCTCGCAATCAGACAGACAAACGAAGAAACATCGTTGAAAACGTAAGTGCTCCATCCACTTCGGTGGTAGAGGTAAATATCGAGAGAGTACGATGACACCCACAAATCACCCAATTCAATTTTGGTCTGCCTTCCATTTATGCCTCCATCCTTATACCCCTCTATGTGAACCCTGATGGAATGAGATCCATATCCAAACTGTGGTCCTCGTCCTTCACACTTCACAGTACATGTCTGGCTTTCAGCGTGTACGCCCAGACATTTGTTTTATCTGCTCGCACTCACTTGTGGACGTCAAAAATCCATGAAATGCCATTGTGCGCCAACACCCTGGCCAAGTTTCACACTTGATTACTGCTGAGAAGAAAGTGGCAAAATCGCCAGCAATAACATTTTGGTGTATGACATCATCCACACTTTCTAGTGAACTTTTATGAAGAGAGTTCACAGTGGGTGAATCGAGGAATGAATGAAGTACATGCCGGGTCGGTTGACCGAAGGAAAGTGGTGGGTATGGGGTTGTGGGAAGGGGGTGGGTTGGGGGGAGGCCACTCTGGAAATCATCAGATCAGGCATGAAGGTGGAGGGGATGTTTGCTCTCTCATTGAAGACAGGTTGACGGCTTCTTGTCTTCTCTAGTCTCGCATCTGGTTTTGCAAGTTGCCTCCCCTTTTCAACCCTCCATCCTTACCCTCTCCTTCCAGCACACCTCCCTCCAGTCACCGCCTCCTTGTTAAACCTCCGAAGTGTGGACTTACTGCACACCTGTCTGCGCTCCTTTGTGCCTCTTTTCTCCAATATGCTGACTTGCCTCCGTGTATCAGACAAACCTTGCTCTTCATAATCTACCAGGAATAATTTTCTTGCAACCTTATATCTTCACCCAAGAACGTTTTCAAGATTCTTGTTTCTTTCCTTTTCGCACTTCCCCTTTACCCGCTCCTCTTATCTGAGGTCAGTGTTTGCTTGTCTGCTCCCCAATGACCCACTCTCTGTTTCATGCCCCTCCATATCTTGTCATCTCACTCTTCCAAGAGCTCCACTTAAGGTGATTAAATGAACAAAAAGTTGGTTGAACTGAAAACGTTCCCATCTGAACACCTGGCTCTTGATTTGAGAGACCCAGGTTTAAATCTGATGAACCTAATGCTCATTCTATGAGTTCATTGTCTACTGAAATCCTTGTTATTCGTCTTAAGGTACACTGACCTCTCTTGATGTTCTTGACCTGCTTGTGATTTCATTTCAAGCTCCTCCATGAGCCTCAGATAACCCAGCCGCATGTTCTCTGGTATACAACATTGATTATCTGGTGCAGGGTTGTGATTGGATGAACAAAGTTTGTTTTGAAATCAAAACTCTTTCTCTTTTCTGAAGAATGGCACAGCAGTCCCATGGGAAGGATTACACAGGGCGGTTTGCCGTTGCTTTCTTTGGGGTATTCAGAGCAGGAATTAGGAATTTGTTCAGAGTGCCGGAGATCACTCCCCCACTCTTCAACGAAAGGCACCGTGGGATATTTTATGTCCACCAGCTAAAGATAGCCATCGGGACACCGAGCTTCATGTAAATCCGAGAGACGACACACTTTCTGATGCAACGCCCTACCTGTGATGCACTAACCCAACCGTGTATTGTCGGATAAGGGGTCGACCCAAGAGTAGACAACTCAACTCGAATGATTAAGCAACATACGCTTCCCGATGCAGTGATTCATCGACATGACCGATCCTCGAGGACTTGGAGGCCACAGTTTCAGACCATGACATCAATGCAAAGGCACACCTGAGCCAAGCCATGAGTGAATCATTGGGAAGTTTATTGCAGGTGAAAAAGCCAGCAGGATTTCAGTTGAAATAGAGTCATTGTTGGCCTGACTCGATTTGCTTTTCCTTACTGTGTACACATATCAAGAACCACAGAAATGGAGGAATGTTTCAGCGAACCTGGATGCCAACCAACCTTCTGAGCACTCCCCAATTACCCCCAAGTCTCATATCCCACCCACATATCTCATATACAAAGCTCTTTCTAGCCACTGGCTCACTGACTCATATAAATATTCGGTACCTTCTGGGTGATGTAGAAAGCTGAAATTCCGTGTGCTGATGGTCATCGAAACTCGTACACCGGGAAAAATCACAGAACCATCGGAAAGCATCCGGATATGAAAATATAAATAAATGCAGGTGAGCTACCTGAGACAATGGGAAAGCACTGTAATTCCGCGTGCCAATGGACGTCGAAGCCGATACGCCGGGAAAAATCACAGAACCATCGGAAAGCATCCATAAATGAAAATAAATAAATGGTGGAAAAATGCAGCTGAGCGACCCAAGACAATGGGGAAGCACGATTCATTATTGCTTAAAATGTACGAGCATACCCCTGAGTACATATACCATGGAGTACGGTAGCACTCCAGATAGAGGGATGACATGGGGGGGAAAAAATGGCCACCCATTCAAATGTGTACACAATGATAGGCCTATAAACTACTCTTGAGTGAAGTCATCAGCAGTTGAACGACATAACTTTTATTCTCGAGCGTTTCCTGAACTACCAGGATTTAAAAATATGCCAGAATTCATTGCCAAAGT
>CM068953.1:9377170-9395109 GCA_035128595.1 Eptatretus atami
TTACTTTGTTGCAGACGGTGTCGTGGTTGGACAACCCGGAGGTGTAATGGTTGGAAAACCCGGAGTGTCGTGGTTGGAGGACCCGGAGGTGTCGTGGTTTGAGGAAGCCGAGAGGTGTCGTGGTTGGAGGACCCGGAGGTGTCGTGGTTTGAGGACCCGGAGGTGTAATGGTTGGAAAACCCGGAGGTGTCGTGGTTGGACAACCCGGAGGTGTAATGGTTGGAAAACCCGGAGGTGTCGTGGTTGGAGGACCGGAGGTGTCGTGGTTTGAGGAGCCGGAGGTGTCGTGGTTAGAGTGCCCGGAGGTGTCGTGGTTAGAGGACCCGGAGGTGTCGTGGTTTGAGGAGCCGGAGGTGTCGTGGTTGGAGGATCCGGAGGTGTCGTGGTTGGAAAACCCGGAGTGGTCGTGGTTGGACAACCCGGAGGTGTAATGGTTGGAAAACCCGGAGGTGTCGTGGTTGAGGACCGGAGGTGTCGTGGTTGGGAGCGGAGGTGTCGTGGTTAGAGTGCCCGGAGGTGTCGTGTGTTTAGAGGACCGAGGTGTCGTGTTTGAGGGAGCCGGAGGGTGTCGTGGTTGGAGGATCCGGAGGTTCGTGGTTGGAGGATCCGGAGGTGTCGTGGTTTGAGGAGCCGGAGGTGTCGTGGTTTGAGGAGCCGGAGGTGTCGTGGTTCGAGTGCCCGGAGGTGTCCTGGTTAGAGGACCCGCGAGGTGTCGTGGTAAGAGGACCCGGAGTTTGCTGGTTAGAGGAACCCGGAGGTGTCGTGGTTGGAGGATCCGGAGGTGTCGTGTTGGAGATCCGGAGGTGTCGTGGTTGAGGAGCCGGAGGGTCATGGTTTGAGGGCCGGAGGTGTCGTGGTTTGAGGTGCCGGAGGTGTCTGGTAAGAGGACCCGGAGGTGTCGTGGTTAGAGGACCCGGAGGTGTCGTGGTTAGGGACCCCGGAGGTGTCGTGGTTAGAGGACCCGGAGTGTCGTGGTTAGAGGACCCAGAGGTGTCGTGTGTTGGCGACTCAGAGTTATAATGGTGTAGCATCCTCTCTGAGTCTGTAATTTTGGAAATTCGATCCCTTGCCAAGTTCGAGCAAAGACTTAAAAATTTAAAGTGTTGCTTCCTTGCATGACACTCATCATTTAAATAGGGTAGAGCACTGACAAACAACCAGAGGCTTGCAACCAACCATTGTGCAGGCTTGCTGGGCATTATGCCCACCTTTACTGAAGTTCCTTTTAAAGGAACTCAGATTTATTTAGTTCTTGCATTTTCATTGTGTGTTCATTTAATTCGGGTTATCCACAGTTCACATCAACTAGAAACACCCGCTCCCTTCCGGAGCATTGGCAAGTCATCTCTTCCACCCCCCCCCCCAGCCTCACGGGGGGGGGGGGGGTGAGGGACATTATTACCATTGGTACTACCTGCACGAAGCAAAATTTGTCATGGGGAAGGATTTCTTTTGTCTTAGACCTGACTGTGGGTAGGCTTACTACAAACACTGATGCAAAATTTGGTGGAGATGAGGCCAGTGATGTTTTTTGTGTTTTTTTTAATGATTTTCAAATGTAGATACACACGTACAGAGAACTACCTTATTTATTTATTTGTTTGTTTATTTGTTTATTTATTTATTTATTATAGTGGGATTATAGTTGGCTTGTTGATTATAATTTCACCTCAATCTTCATGTTCTCATTCAGTATTCAACCATCCTCACATATTATTATTATTATTATTATTATTATTATTATTGTTATTCATACCCCACATGATATGAATAACAAGCAAAAGAAACATCAAACAAAGTGGGTTTTCTTTTCCTTTGAACCATATTTCAGAAACAAGGAAGAACAATGAAGTTTGTGGTGGAATTCCACCTGGAGTGCTTCCCAGAAAACCACAGTTACCTCTTCCAGAAATCCCGGAGCTGCCTGCAGTGGTAAGTGCCGCTTCCTATGGTAGATGTCAAAACGTACCGTGGTTTTGGTTAATTCAAACTCCAAAAATATCATAACACTTTGAATTTCCAAGAATGTCAAGTGAAAATGTCCGGTTAATTATACACACCAGACTTTGTGGCTTAACTAGTTCGAGGGTCCGATACCATAGACTTTTAAAATGGTATTTGTTGCTTCCCTGATTGACACACAGTAGGTAGAGCATATTATTGAAGGAGCAGGAGCGGGAGGAGGAATTTGTTGTCGAACATTATTGTTGTTCTTTGTTCCTTTGATTTAAAGATCACGGGAGATCTTGTGCATTGGTATAATTGTAGACATCGGTGTACTTTAATGTGAATTACAAGGACATGGGTAGACAATGGACAAACACAGAAGCAAATGGGATTTGAACTTGAGTTCTGAGCACCATCAATCACTTAAGGTGGGAATGCTAAACAGGCCAACCTAAAAAAGTTTTCCTCCAAACCTTTCGGCCACTTTGTGTGCAGATTCCGATTTGTTCCGTTCATCGATTATGGATTGAAACTTTCGTAAATAAATAAATGAATCTGTTTTTGTATCTTTACCAGGTTAGTTTTTTGAAAGCCCAAAACAAGTCTGGATGAGAACGTTTTCTTGCAAAATAAGTAATTTTCCCATGTTAAAGCTTTTTTTTGACATAATGATGTTGCTTTGCATAAGTTATACGATCGTACGACATGGATAGAAACTCAACAGCACGTCTTTGGGAAAAGATGGCATCTGAACACGTACTGTATATTACAACACTAAAAGTTACACAATTGTACGGACAAGGCCACATTTATTATTCATGAAAATGATTCATTCATGTCATCTGCAGAATGCCATAATATCCACATTTCAATACTTCTAAATGACATTTTCGATTCCAAAGCATATCTAAGCTTCACAAGAAACAGTGATGAGTGGTCGAATGAAATATCTTGATTCTATGGGAGATTTCTGTTTCCCTTTGGTAACAAAAGAGTTTCATCTTTTCTGACTCCCCCACACATTGAGAGAAAGCAAGTCTGTTTGGGTTCAGGCCAGTCTGTTCTTGCATTCCTGTGTATTGCCATCACAGTTCACAAGACACAGCCAAGAAAGCACTCTTCCGTTGGTCAGCACTGGAAGGCAGTTGTTAAATGCATCCTTGTTAATAAGACTTTTCCACAGATGAAAGAAAGTCATTGTCGGTGGTTTTCACAACTAAGAGGCAGAGTGTGGGTGTATGTGAATGGGGTATCCGAGAGGAAGTTTCGATGAACGTTTCTGTAAGTATTCCAGAAGTACTTCCATTGGACCTTCAGTTTTATCTTTTATCGCTTTACTGCATTTGGGTGTTTCTTCCATTCTTGGAAGAGGGCATTCATAATGGGTCATTGAATTAATGGAGAGACCATTGAAATTGACTTATTTAATTTTGAAACATTGACAGAGAGATCGAGAGATAAGGAGATAGAAGTGAGTGGCATTTAATAGATTTCTTTACAATTCCTTCAACTTCTATTACAGTTTGAAACGGACAAAAATCCAAACAGGAAACTTACTGTTTTTTTGAAGGACGTAATAACGGGCACGTACGACGGGCACAAATAACTAATGTGATGTGTTAGTTAAGAGGATGTCATAGACACTGCGGGAAAATGTCGGTAAAACTAGAATTAACTTATGTACACGACGATCTTTATTTTATTTAAATTTTATTATGTACTTGAACACCTGTAGGACACAAATCACCTGTCATACTTCCAAGAACCTCCAGTTTTGTAGCACTTCAATTTAAACAAGTAAAAAAGACATAAAATGTTTTGCCTCCGTTGTTTTAGTAATTTTGCTGCACGGATAGTTAAAGGGTGAGCCCATATTTATGACCAACTAAAATAGCCACTAATCTACCAGTCGGCCATCTTTGATCATATCACAAAGTAAAGTGAGGGGCATGTGTATGCCATCATGTGCTGTCCATGTGCTAAGTTTGAGCAACATCGGGCCATGCATGTCTGAGAAATGGTTGGGGACACATTTAAGTAAGAAAATGGCTGCCAGTCAGTCATCTTGCATCTGATCTCGAAAAAAAATGACTCGCATCTGTATCCCATCATATGTTGTCTTTGTGCCAAGTACGAATTAAATCGGTCCATACATGTCAGAGACATGGTTGCGGATGCACGGATGCACGCACGGACACGAAAATCGAGACCAAATCCATAAGCCCCCGTTTCGGATTCCGTCCAACTGGGGCTAATAAAGGTTTAATGGGGTGGTGTGTAGGGGTGGTGTTTGGGACTGCTTCTGGACTACTTCAATAGCATGAAACTTTCAGGGGTTTTTTTTTTTTTTAAACGATCGTTAAAATGATTATTTTATTAATATGGAAGTAACACTGCTCGGGGTATCATGTTCTATGAACTCTCGACTTTGTTGCTCAATTTAATCACGAAAATGTACCACACTCTGAGTGTTCCTGCTTCCAAAATTCCAAAGCTGTTCCTGAGCAAGGGTTATACTGGGTGGTTTGATTGTTGTCGGTTGTTTACCGTTGCTTTTCCAGAAGTCAGTCATGGCAGGAATTTGTGCCGGGTGCTGGTGATATCTTGCCGACTATTCGCAAGGTTCACCATGGGATACTTAACGTCCACCAATGACCAGTGCTGGCAGATGGGTCTTCCAGTTGAACAACCATCCGAGGGACGGCACAACACATTGATGCCTCAACCTGCATATGAAGCACCAGGGACACAGTTTGTAGTTGGGTCGAGATTTGAACCCAGGTCACCATCCCAAAAGCGAGTGCACATACTCCTCAAGGCTATTCTTCCAGTGATCATTCAATTAGCAATGTTTAATACCTTCTATTTTCTGATTGCATCAATATTAAAAATAGCTACGTGGGGGACTGACCGTTATTTCCTCGGCAGGCGAGGTGAAATTGAAGGATTGGGGGGTAGGGGCCATGCCCCCCCCCCTTTCCTGAAGTGGTCCGGTCATGGGGAGCGCAACTTAAGTTAGCGGGATGGTCCTTATGTTTCATGAAGAGGTTAGTCTGTATCTTCAAATAAACTACCTGAATTTGAGGTGAAACCCCTTTTTTCATCCCCTTTTATCGAGGGCGGATCCAGACGGGGGAGCTCAACTCCCTGAGAACTTGCTGTCCTGATGCCTTCCACCACATTTGGTCCGTATCGCCCAGGTAGTTGTGGAGAAGATGTTTTGGTAAACAAACAAAAACAAACAGAAATGGGCAGAAATTAATAAATAATGCAGGACAAAAGAGAATATAAACAAAACAAGATTAATTAATATCAGTCAACCTAGATGTGCACGTCAAAAACTTTTTAGCAATGAAGGACAAGGACACGATGATTATAAATGTTATGCTGGAAGTTCCAGGAAGATGAACAGCCAACTTTCTACATCCAAGCTTGAGGTCCTTCGGCCTTGCAAGGCTCCAGAGATATCCAGCGGCAGTCGATGGCTGATCCACTGATGAAACCTGATGGGTCCAAAGTTAAATTAAATATCTCAGGATAATCGTAATGATGATATCATATTTTTTTTATCCTCCATAACCCCACGACCATGCTTATCACAGCCTGGGCATACAGGTAGCCTGGTGATTAGGGCCTGTCACACCTTGACGTTTAAGCCAGCAATGGCAACGTATAAAATTGATCTAAAACGTTGACGTACGCTGAATTTTGATGGTTTTTTTTGAGTTTTTGGCGTATTCAAACGTGTTGGTCGTTTGCATAACATATTAGTCACGGGCACAGAACGTTTCGTTGTGTTATCATAACTTTTACAACGAATGCTTACCTTGTGATCGGCGTTCAAAACCTAAGACAAGCGATAGTTCAACTTACCCTTTGCGCGCTATACGTATCGCGGCGAACTCGTGGCGTAGCCTGTTGAGAACTTGCCGGACGCCGATTGAAATCAAACTGCCCGAGATTTTGAATTGTAAATTGGCAGTCACTTTGACGATTTTGCCAGCGTATGCCATTCTATGAAAATGGGTTTACAACGCTAGGCACACGTCAAATACGCTTAGGAAAGTTGTGTATACGTTAAGATTATGCTCGAAATCATTGAAGTACGCTGGCATATTACCTAGTCCGTTCGATACGTCGTAAAATTTCAAGCATGCTGAAAATTTAAGACGTACTCGACGTAAGGCTCACACGTTTCTCATGCGTTGGCATCTGTTCTTGCACGTTCCGCGATCGTTTAAACACGGCGAACACACGTTACTTGTAGGTTACTCATAAGTCGAAGCACGTCAAGTTAATGGACCATACTTGAAACCCAATTTATAACCGTTGAGTAACGTGCTTTGAACAAATGAGTAACATCAGCTTAACCTATGTTTAACGTGCTTGGAAAGTATGAGTAACGTGCATTGAAACTATGTATAACTGGCCTTGAACCAATGGCTACCGTGCTATGAACGTAAGAGTAACGTGCGTTTAACCTATGTGTAGCATGTTTTGAACCTAAGTAAAACGTGCATCTAACATTGAATAACTGCTATGAACCTATTTGTAACGTATGTATAACGCACATTGTCGTATGTAGACGAATTAAATTGACGTCTTCCGGACAACCACAGAACTAACTGAAAGTGTTTCTAATCTACATCTACCGTGTACTGACGTATTGGCAGCGTTTAGGGGAATTGGTATATACAAATGGGCTTCACAAGAGGAACCCATCATTGTTCCAGACTCCATGTTGAGTAGATGTAATGCCAGTAGTATCAGTAGTAGTAATACTGTTGCGAATTCGCGCCCGGTCGGCGTGCGGACGGCACGTAACTCGGATCGCGGCACGTCGCCCACCGGACGGACAATTCAGTCGTGACCTCCGGGAACTATCGCCGGAGCCAGTCACGGGTGGGCTTTCGACCTCACACAATCGTGCCAATCGGCCACCCGCGTAGGATAGGGTTGTTGCCAAACTCGACCTACCTAAGTACCACGCGGATGGTAAACCGGGCGATCGTACCTCGCCGCAGGTCGACTCCGGACACGAGCGCTTGGGCGGCCCGTTCCGTACTATGGGATAACGAGCGGTGTTATCGTCGACCTCGACGGTTCAGATTATTTACGGGCGTTTTGCACCCACTACGAACCCTTTACGTGAAGCAGGATGGAGGTCAATGAAGAAAAGACGAAGCGAAACGGGCACAGTTCAACAAGTAAGCACATTTAATTCACACACACATAGAGCAACACTATAGCACGTATTTACAGCCACAATTAGCAAATGCACATATATCAATTTAAGACAAAACAATAATGCAAGCAACGCAGAGCTACGACCGACTAAACGCGAACACTCGGCAACACTTATACAGTTTCTACTTACAAGACACGGCGCCACAACACGCATTCACACCTAAGCAAAGGAAAGACCCCCCAAAGGCAGGGAGTCAGACTGGGCCCGTGGGCCTATGGCGTGGAACCTGGATGAGCGGCCAGGTCCACGAGACCGAAGGGTCCTACCCGGCCTCGTGGCGAGCCGCAAAATGTCGCTGCACGGCGGTTTTCGTGGGCACCTGCTGGTGTAAAGTGGGAACGGGGCCCCTTGTCGCACTCTCTCAGCGCGGGGGGGGGGGGGAAGGGGGGAATTGTTGATGCTCTGGGGAGGGAGTATGGCTGGCTTGCTCGAGTCCCGCGATGCGCGATTCAACGCGACCTCGTCGCTGACTTCCTCGCCCGGACCCGAGCCTCCAGGTTCTCCTCAGCCGATCTCCCTCCGCAGCGTTCGCGCTCGTAGCCGTTCGCCTCCGTAGCCGTTCGCTCCGTACTCATCTGCCCCACTTCTGCCCACTCGACTCACTGCACACTTCGCCCACTCGACTTACTGCCACACTTCTGCCAACTCGCTCACTGCACACTTCTGCCAATCGACTCACTGCCACACCTTTGCCACTGACTCACTGCCACACTTCTGCCATCGCTCACTGCCACCTTCTGCCACTCAATTCGCCTTGCGCTCGTTTTTATCGGCTCCAGGAACCACCATATGCAAATTCTCGGATCCAAACGACCTCAGGGGCGGAGCCACGCTGGCCGATTGGATGGAGAAAAGGGGGTGACTCTTTCCTGATCCTCAAATTTGCATATCCCGATTTCGTCAGGCGCGTCTGGAGGCGGGGCCAAGCGCCCCGCGCTTCTAATTGGATGGATCAGATGTGGGCGTGTAGCATTCCTGATCCGAATTCTCCTCGGAAAAACCGCCATCTGCACTCGCGGCTCGCGTGTATCGCTGAAGATAGCCCGACGCTCGGTGCCACAGGTGGTGCGGGAATGGCCGTAGGGAAAGGTGGTGGAGGGTTTTCGCGGTGTCCGATGGCCATGGCGCTGTTTGGAATGGCGTGATGTGAGGTTTGCGGTAGCGAGTGGTGAAGGTAGGTTTGTGGCTGCTGGCGTTGTTGTTGTTGTTGGCGTGGTTGGCTCAAACAAAGGTAGAACAGAAAAACGCCTAATCAAAGGATCGCAGCCGAATGAATCACTTAATTCCCTCTATACAACGGGTTTGGAGTAACTACACATGTACTTCAGAATACTCACTATGGGACCTGGATGGTGTTTCGGAATTTCACAGCCGTAACACTACCCTCCCCTTTTTACAGACTCGTCCGAGTCGTCAAATTATCGTGTGCCATCATGTGTAGTTCTCCCTAGTACGTTTTACCTACGGATCCCTGAGTGCGACATTCATGGTATTCGTGTCCCAAAATAAATAACCTGAGGGCTGAGTAACTAACTAAACAAACTCACTCATACGGACGACTTAATAAAATTGCCGGCGCTAGACCAGACATGCCGGGGGCGCACTCATATTTACAATACACTTATCCTTATATTTACACTACTCCATGGCCCAGGATCAATGGACTCTGCAGGAAAAGAAGTCAAACGAAAACGGTGCACGGGCCGCCACTGCAGGCCGTGTTGCAGCTGCCAACAGGACAGTTCCTGCAGCTTGCAAACTGTTGCTTGCGGATCCTGGCGCGCATGGAAATGAACAGGGGGGTGCAAAGCAAAATTGAACGGGGCTGGTGAACAGGGGCAGTGGGCATGACATGGCAAAGGTAAAGGAACATAGCCTGCAGAAAAGGCCGTTGCAGGCAACACAGCCGGCAGACGAACTGGCCGGCACAGGCTTGCAGCAACAGCCAGCGCAGACGATCCGGCCGGCACAGGCCTTGAAGTAAACAGCAGCCGATGAAGTTGGCCGGCCTCTTGCCGTGCAGTGCAGGTTGGTGGAGGGAGTGCGGTGGTGCTGGCCACTCGGAAGGCGGGCTCGGACTTACCTACCTGTCTCCCTCCACCTATTGCCTTTGCTGTCACTGTCCATACCCCCCCTTAATTTGTAAAACCCAATTTAGCCCCAACTTATTTTTTTTGTTGTTTTTATTTTCACTTCCCTACTTCCACTATAATTCGTCCCTAACCCCCTTTATCGTCCTTGTTCAGCTAACTATCTCGTCACCTAGCCTACTCCCAACCCTACGTTCCCTTCCGGGGGGAATGAGGGAGAGCTAGCGTCCTATGCCGAGGCCCAACCAAGCTCAAGATGGCCTCCCAGAGTTCAGCGATCTAACCCAAAGTGGGTCCAGCGGCCCACAACGAGAGCGAAGGGATGGATGGTGCGGAGGGGTCACTTCCTAATCTACCTAACCATTTAACTGTTAAACTACCCCGGGGCTTTCAAAAGCGCCTCTCGCTTAAACTATTGGTTCTATCAACCCAGATTCCCGTCGCCTGTGTTGGTGTCCTCTCAAATTTCGGGCCTCGCCTCGAATTTTCCCTCGTGCCTTGCACGGTTTCGTGGCTGGGACGCGTGCTCCTTTGGCAGGCACGACCTCTGCCGAATCCCTACAATGGCACCCCGGGCACTACACTGCCTCCGAGCCTACCAGCTCCCTAAACACGGGGAGTGCCCCATGGCACTCCCCTGAACGCACACGTGGCAGGCTGGCGCCCGGGCCCTTTCCGAGGGTCACCCGTGCCCAGGACACTGCCCACGGGTAATGGCGCCCGGGCCCCACCAAGCGGGCGCACCCGTGCCCACTACGCTAACCGGCCCCATGGGCCCTTGGCCTACCACGGCCGACTAGCCGGTGCCCGGGGTACCCACTCAGCGATACTCACCGTTCGCAGCCACGCTCCCAGCCCGTCAACAGGGCTCCTGCACCCTCCAAACAGGTTTCGAGCCTACACTCACCAACAACAAACGACCTCCATTTTGTCAATTTAAATAACCACCTAACTCACTTTACTCTAACCGGGGTCCTTGGGGGAGTCACTCCTCCCCCAATCACTCATCGCACATGCATTCCACATTCGCTCCATAACACACAGACCGCTGGCCTCACTCACTCAACACGTTTCCACACAACTCACCAATCTTCAACACACACACGCTGAATCCTGCCATCCTTCTAACTACCTCCCTAACTAACTCGTGCTCCACGTCGTCCCTTACACTATAGCACGTTCTTTTAACACTACGTAGCTAAGCTACGTCCCACTACACATCCAAAGTCTGTCACTGTCTCCAAAATCCTAAAATCATTTCCCCCACCTAAATCTCAACTAAAATCCCTCTACCTAATCCATTCACGGACTCCATGAGGACTTACCCGCCCATGAAGTCGGTCTAACTATCACTAACCCTTCCCCTAACTAGTTCTATCCTGTGCCCAGGTAGGGGGTCTTTCACCCTTACGGGAATCTGTCCACTCGAAAGCGAGGCTTGCTTTCGTTAATTTTGTATTGCCAATTACGCGAGCACAAGCGCGGCAACTCGCAGCTCGCGACTTTTGCACCTTGCCGTGACGTCATGCAGCTGCAGTGTACCTCGTCCTCTTGGACGGTACCATCCGGCAGGGATACCCCTCTGCCGGATTCAACCCAGTGCAGCATGACGTCACCTGCGCACCCAAAGCAACCCTCGCATCCGAGGGGCTCCCACGCGAACACCTGTGCTCTGCCCGTTGGAGCTTAACAAAGCTCGCGTGGAGAACCCGTCCGGTCCAAATCCGTCTACCTGCCTAAACTTTGTCCGCCGCGGGATCGGCAAATCCACCGCTGGCGTTTCCGGACCGGGCTTCACTCCCAAGCGAGCACGTGGGGGTCTCGTGCGTTGCACAGCACGGACCTCGCGCTCGCTGCTGGGTGAACCCGGCACGGTCCCACAACAGCTACAGGCCGCTACCGGCTTTGTCCTCTGTCGCCGTCGTCGTCGCCATTCGACTCCAGCAGCACTGCGTGTCACGATGCACAGACTCCATCAACACACTCACACTGGGAGACACGGCTGCATGCTCGCGCATGTGCCCACCGACATCTCCCTTACAGCGACCTAACACACACTGTGTCCCTCACATAGCGCATTCTCACACACAGTGCTTCGCACACGCGTGCCGTTTTCTGGCGCACGCCGCTCCACCCACCGTGGTCTTTCACCGCACACCGTGGCTCCTCACACACGGTGCTCATCACCTGCGGTGCCTTTCAACACGGCAGCTTGGAAGCACGAACTCCGGCACACATGCCACCACACACTCACACACGGGGTCGCACTCACATGGGGTCTCATCCACACACGGGGGCGCACTCACACTTGCACCACACACACTGGGACAACCACACTGGGGATTCGTGTCCCAACAAGGGTTCCCGGGGCTCTATACCCCCAAGCTGCACGTGCACCCGTCGCAGCATCATTCCTCGACCTCGCAAAGCACGACCGAACCACCTGGTCGTGATTCGCGCTCCAAGGGGGCATACTTCCTCCCTCGTTCCTGGAGGCAGCCATCCAGATGCCGCACGGGTCCTCTACCCAGTCGCGAGCTCACCCCCATCATCTCCACTACTTCTGTGTTGTGTTCTTTCCTTTAACCCGTCCTTATCGTGCAGTCTCTCCTCTCCTTTTTCTGTCTCCGAGTCTCTATACATTTATTAGTTTTCTGTTCTTTCTGGAGTTTTTCCATCTCTCTGGACTTCAATTTTACAGTCTCCTTAGTTCATTAATTTTCAAACTCGTATAGTTCTTGTTTTCTGCCCCACAGTTTCTCCTGCTCTTCATTTCCAATCTCATCGTTTCTCTCAATTGGCTCATTTCTTTCCTGTGTTTCATTCGCTGTTCTCTCATTACCCTTCTTGCTTCCTCCTGTCTTCCTTCTCCAGTTTCATGTTTTGCTTTCATTTGGTTAATCTCCTTCTTGTGTTCAGTTGCTGCTGTCTCATCATTCTTCCTTGTTTTTCTCCTGTCCTTCCTTCTGCAGTTTCATGGTTTTCTTCATGTGGTTAATTTCCCTTTGTGTGTTTCATTCGCTGTTCTTTGTCTATCTCCTCGCACTCCAGCTTGCCTTTCTTTCAATTGGTAACCTCTGCTTCATGTTCCTTCTGTTTTCATCCCATTGTTCCTCTCGCTCTTCCTCTCAATCTCGTTGTGTCCTTCAATCTCCTCATTTCTCCTTCCTGCTCATTCCTTGCTCCTTCAACTTCTCCTCGTATTCCAACCTATTTTTTTTCTTTTGTCGTTTCAGTTTCAAATTCATACTCTTTCAGTTTTCTATTCACTGTCTTTCTTGTTCTTCATTCTGCATCTCGTGGTTTCCTTCCATTGATCGATTCCTTCTTCTGTTCATTCGTTCTTCCATCATGTTACTCTTTTCTTGCATCTCATTCTTTAATCTGGCCTTGCTTCCAGCTGTTCGATCTGTACAGCGGTGGTTCCTTAAGTCTCATTCTCCGTTCTCGTTCTTTCCTCTCTCAACATCCTCAGCTCGTTTTGTAACTCAGAAGCTTTCTTTTCCAATTCCTTTCTCATCTCCGCACACTCCACTTTGCTTTGGCTTCTAATTGTTCAATCTGCTCAGTGTGGCTCCTTACGTTTCATTCTCTGTTCTTTCTTTCTCTTTTAATGTCTTCAGTTCGTTTTGTAGTTCTGTCTCTTTGTTCTGGTGTTTCTGTAACTCAGTTTTTCTTCTCTAATTCTTTTCTCATCTCCGCACATTCGGACCTTGCTTTGGCTTCTAACTGTTCTTGCCATCTTGCCTTGTGTTTTGTCTATCAGTCTTCCCAGTTCCTCTGTCTCGTTTTTACCTCCAGTCCAGTTATCAACTTCTTTCGTCATGTCTTGAAGTCTTTTCTCACACTCCACTATTTTATTCTTCGTGCACGTCTCCGTCACCCAATTAATTTTTCCTCTCGGTTACCGTCACTTTTTCCGTCACCTCCACACTTCTCGCCCACACGTCTCCCGAATATATTTTTCCTCACCCGCCTTCACGCGGGCTGCAACCGTTGCACCCCTCACCAGCTCGTTCGCTCCACACGTGGCGTCGCCATTACGCACTTCGCTGTTGCTTTCATGCCGCTGCAGGCATTGGCCTATTTGCTGCGTTTCACCCCCGCATTTTTTTATTTCTTCTTCATTTCGTTTTTCATTTCGTTTGTGTTTTGTTTCATTCTGAGTGCGTTTCCATCCATTTTTTCGTTCATTCGTTATTCATTCTTCCATTTTGTTTGTGTTTGTTTCCATTCTGAGTGCGTTTCCATCATTTTTTTCGTTCAATTCGTTATTCATTCCTTCCATTTTGTTTGTGTTTGTTTCCATTCTGAGTGCGTTTATCCATTTTTTCGTTCATTCCACCATTTTGCCGTTCATTTCGTTTGTGTTTGTTTCCATCCTGAGTGCGTTTCCATCCATTTTTTCGTTCAATTTTCGTTATTCATTCCTTCCATTTCGTTTGTGTTTGTTTCCATTCTGAGTGCGTTCCATCCATTTTTTCGTTCATTCCATCCATTTTGCCGTTCATTTTTCGTTTGTGTTGTTTCCATCTGTTGTCACTCCTTTTATTTCGTTTTTCATTCCATCCATTTTTCATTCATTTCTGCCAGCATGGCGAATAGTTGGGCCATATTAAGTGCACTCGGCTGAGCCGATTCGGCCAGGATGGGGGGTTTGGTGGAGAGGGGGAGGGGAGGTGTTTATACACCGCGGCCTCTGCCGCCGCCGCACCCATTTCGGCCCTGGATTCGTTTGGGGGGGAAACTGTTCTGCACACCAATGTCCTGCATGGGATTCCATCCTGAGCCATGGATTCTAAACATCTACATCCATATCTACCCCAGCACCCGCTCGCCTTGAGACGCCATCTTATTCACGTAGGGGTTAATTTAATCGCTCGTAATTTAGAGGGAATCGGGGGTCGCTCCTTCACCCTGGACGATTCCCTAATGAATTTAGCTGGAGACCGAGGCGGATTTGAATCACACTCCTGTACACCAGTGTTGCGAATTCGCGCCCGTCGGCGTGCGGCGGCCACGTAACTCGGATCGCGGCACGTCGCCCACCGGACGGACATTCAGTCGTGACCTCCGGGAACTATCGCCGGAGCCAGTCACGGGTGGCCTTTCGACCTCACCACAATCGTGCCAATCGGCCACCCGCGTAGGATAGGGTTGTTCGCCAAACTCGACCTACCTAAGTACCACGCGGATGGTAAACCGGGCGATCGTACCTCGCCGCAGGTCGACTCCGGACAGAGCCGCTTGGGCGGCCCGTTCCGTACTATCGGGATAACCGAGCGGTGTTATCGTCGACCTCGACGGTTCAGATTATTTACCGGGCGTTTTGCACCCACTACGAACCCTTTACGTGAAGCAGGATGGAGGGTCAATGAAGAAAAGAACGAAGCGAAACGGGCACAGTTCAACAAGTAAGCACATTTAATTCACACACACATAGAGCACACATATAGCACGTATTTACGCCACAATTAGCAAATGCACATATATCAATTTAAGACAAAACAATAATGCAAGCAACGCAGAGCTACGACCGACTAAACGCGAACACTCGGCAACACTTATACAGTTTCTACTTTACAAGACACGGTGCACAACACGCATTCACACTAAGCAAAGGAAGACCCCCAAAGGCAAGGGAGTCAGACTGGGCCGTGGGCCTAATGCGCGTGGACCTGGATGAGCGGCCAGGTCCACGAGACCGAAGGTCTTACCCGCGCCCTCGTGGCGAGCCGCAAAATGTCGCTGCCAGCGGTTTCGTGGGCACCTGCTGTGTAAAGTGGGAACGGGGCCCCTTGTCGCATCTCTTCAGCGGGGGGGGGGGGGGAAGGGGGGAATTGTTGATGCTCTGGGGAGGGAGTATGGTGGCTTGCTCGAGTCCGCGGATGCGCGATTTAACGCGACCTCGTCGCTAATTCCTCGCCCGGACCGAGCCTCCAGGTTCTCCTCAGCCGATCTCCCTCCGCAGCCGTTCGCCTCCGTAGCCGTTCGCTCCGTAGCCGTTCGCCTCCGTACTCATCTGCCCACTTCTGCCACTCGACTCACTGCCACACTTCTGCCATCGACTCACTGCACACGACTCTGCAATCGACTCACTGCCAACTGCCAATCGCTCCCAACTTCTGCCCACTCGACTCACTGCCAACTTCTGCCATCTCGACTCACTGCCACACTTCTGCCACTCAATTCGCCTTGGCTCGTCTTTTTATCGCTCAGGAACCCACCATATGCAAATTTCGGATCCAAACGACCTCAGGGGCGGAGCCACGCTCGCGATTGGTTGGAGAAAAAGGGGCGTGACTCTTTCCTGATCCTCAAATTTGCATATCCCGATTTCCGTCAGGCGCGTTGGAGGCGGGGCCAAGCCGCCCCGCGCTTCTAATTGGATGGATCAGATGTGGGCGTGTAGCATTCCTGATCGAATTCTCCTCGGAAAAACCGCATCTGCACTCGGCGGCTCGCGTGTATCGCTGAAGATAGCCCGACGCTCGGTGCCAAAGGTGTGCGGAATGGCCGTAGGAGAGGTGGTGGAGGGTTTTCGCGGTGTCCGATGGCCATGGCGCTGTTTGGAATGGCGGTGATGTGAGGTTTGCGGTAGCGAGTGGTGAAGGTAGGTTGTGGGCTGCTGGCGTTGTTGTTGTTGTTGGCGTGGTTGGCTCAAAACAAAGGTAGAACAGAAAAACGCCTAACTCAAAGGATGCGCAGCCGAATGTCACATAATTCCCTCTATACAACGGGTTTGGAGCTAACTACACATGTACTTCAGAATACCTCACCTATGGGACTGGATGGTGTTCGCGAATTTCCACAGCCGTAACAATACTATTAGCAGTAGTTGGTGTGCGTGACAGTAGTAATAGTAGTAGTAGTTGTAGTAGTACATTGGTAGTAGTAGAATGATCTACATCAGTAGTAGTAGTGGTATGTCTATGTCAGTAGTAGTAGTAGTAGTATGTCTATGTCAGTAGTAGTAGTAGTATAGTAGTATGTCTATGTCAGTAGTAGTAGTATTGGTAGTAGTAGTAGGTCATGTCAGTAGTAGTAGGTGAGCGTGATGGGGAGGGTGTGGGTGATGATGGATCCTCTTATCGTCACGAATAGGAGACTATTTGCACCATTGTTCGATGTTCTTTTCGGCTAATTTTTTTCTCATTCCACGATGAAATATTTCTTTGTTTTACTTTTAAAGTCTTAAAACGACTTTGACAAATGCATAATGTGACTAGTAATGAACACAGAACGCTTCGAGAACTTATACATAAGTTTATCCAACGATTGTTATCGTGTTTTAGGCGTCACACCTATGCCAACGATAGTCCAGCGTATGCATGGCGTAAATATTCCAGCACGTTATTCATAGTTATAAATAAGTCACGGTACCTAACATTACTTTGATGTGTTTAGACGTATGAAGGAACTTCAAGTAGCGTGTTGGAAGTTGTGAACAACGTTTGTGTAGCGTGTTTACAAAACGTTACTCATAAGGTTAGAAATAAGTTTCGGGTACGCGAATGTTACCTTTACTGTTTGAACTTTTATGGTAACATACAATTACGTGTGTCGACGATGCATAACGTGCCTAAACTCTATGGCGGCGTAGCGGAACGTGTGAGCAAACGCCGAGTACGTCGTAAATTTTTAAGCATTCGAAAAGAGAGAAAAGCACAAAAGTCAACGATTAAAGCCAGCGTACAACGACTATGGCAGTGTTTTTCAGGGTATTCCTAACGTAAAAAACTTACAATAAGTATTCGACGTGTGCAGCGTATTCGGCAAATTTGTAAAAAAAACGGCCTACGTTACTAAATCGTCAAGGTGTGAAGCCTTTAGGCATGAGTGCAAATGGCAACCATTGGCATGAGTTTGTAAAATGCTTTCACCACTTCGATTCAGAAGTCGAGATGTCCGGACTCGCTGCTTAACTAGTTTCTTTTGGGATATTTTACTTTTGGTTTTAATCGGAAATTTTTTGTTGGTCATCCTGTGTATCGGTCGACACATAAAACTTGGCTTGCGCTTTCGTTAGCTTCACTGTCCCGAAGGTGTTGTGTGTGTGTGTGTGTGTGTGTGTGTGTGTGTGTGTGTGTGTGTGTGTGTGTGTGTGTGTGTGGTGTGTGTGTGGTGTGTGTGTTGTGTGTGTGTGTTTTTGTGGTGAGTCCACACAGATTGGATGTGTGTGAGTCAACAGACGTGTGTGTGTGTGTGGTGTGTGTGGTGTGTGTGTGTGTGTGTGTGTGTGTGTGTGTGTGTGTGTGTGTGTGTGTGTGTGTTGTGTGTGTGCGCGCGCGCGGCGAGTCCCCATATATGCCTAGATATGTATACATTTCATTTTTCCTATACTGTAATATATACCCAACAGGTTCACATTTTTTGTGCTCAGTCTTGTTAGCTTTGTCATGAGAGAGTGTAATTGCATTTGGATCCGTTGGTCTGTTTGTTGCTTGCAAAATCGAAGATTTTTCAAATATATTTGTGAGTCGATTTTGCTGTTCTGTCTGTCTGTCTGTCTGTCTGTCTGTCTGTCTGTCGCCTTCAGGTCACAATTTTCAAATGATCTTCACGAAACTTCACCACATGGTAGAGTTTGTCATAAGACAGAAGCCTATTGTTTTTAAGGTCAAAAGGTCAACATAGACCAAAGGTCAACAGCT
>CM068953.1:9410282-9426509 GCA_035128595.1 Eptatretus atami
GTGGTGCGGTGGGTTGCTTAACAACCACGAACACCAATCAGTTATCCACGAGTTCCAGTGTCCACCGTCTAATTAAAGGTCACGTGGCCTCCTGAGCGGGGAACACGTCCTCGGCGATGCACCAATCTTATCTTGATTAGATCTTAAGGAATGCGGCCGAGCATTTACCGCAGGTGTGCGCCGACTATGACAGGTTAATTAGTTTGGGAATTATAATCTCCCGGTCGATGTAGGTTAGGACAATGCTGGATGAATGGAAGGAAATGACAATCACGGACAGGTTGAAACGTCAACAGGGAATTTATTTTTAACAAGAAAAATAAATGAACTGAAGGACTTTTTATTTCCTTGTCCATTAAATGGATGAATTTGAATCAAATGTTCAATCAACAAAATAATCTCAAACAAATAAAGAATTCAACAAGCATTTATAGAAAAATGGCAAAGAGCAGATGATTATCACGATGACTTACTTAACGATTAACCACGAGACAAGGGTACCCATCAGATCATTCAGGGGGGGGGGGGGGGGAAGAAATCGGTCCTCGGCTTACCAAGGCAGAAGTCATTGTGCGTCAGGAGCTGCTCCCAACCGTCATCAGGATCTCTCACCAACTGTCATCAGGGAAGTCCTGCCATCCCTTTATATGCGACCAGTGTGGGTAGAGCCTCAAGCACGACTTCAGCGAAATCCAGCTTGCTTATTGGTGCATTCCTGCATGAGACCTCCAACCATCCATTCTCATGCTCATTCTCTCCTGGCCATTGTTCGGGGCGCTGTACGAATGCCAGAAAACGGCCATTTGCTGGAACAAACGAGCGGACACGCGAAGCGCCCACAGAACGTCAACGAGCAATCAACTCCTCCCTGTGCATCCCGACACAAAGAAGAGCCAGTCAGTGTCCACAGAGCTGCTGAACGGGTCGTCGATCGCCGATGGAAAAAGGTGGGTTGTTGATCGTTGATGAAGAAAAGTGGGTGCCTGAAGTACATGATCCGAGACCACATCCATGTTCGATCGTCAGAACGAACTGTTCAGGAAAAGCTTGCGGTGTGATTAATATCTCAAATGTCCTGTAAGTCCAATGTGAATATGATAACCAAAATAAAATGTGTAAATAAATCGTGTATTTCCAAGCCAATGTGTCTTGATGGAAAGGGAATAGAAACGAGTCTCCGTTGGGCGAACGGCTATCTTATCGCGTGCACGAATGATGAATATCGCTCATGCAGAAATGAAAACTGATGTACGAGCATACGTCACGAATGTGCCTGGAAGAGGAAAAGGTAATCCCCAAGAAAAGGAGGGGAACCTGTTCTCTTCGCTTCTCCAATGCATCAAAGAGTTAGAATCCCACCAGACAAGGGAATGGGTCTATTCTGAACATGCATTTATGGAAATAACTGTCTGAGGACCTTGAAGTTGTGTGCATTGCTCGATCCGATTGTGACATCCACAACAATACTTTTCGACACTTGAGACCCCATAGACCCCGCTTCATTTAAGATCCACAAGACACCTTCAGACTCCGTTAGATCCTAAGGTCCTGTTAGACCCTTTGACCCTTCAGAACCATAAGAACCCAAAGACCCTCTCCAACTGCTCCTGGACTCGAGTCTTTTGCACCTGAAGAGGTGGAGGTTATTTCAACCCTCGGCTCTGACTCTGCAAATGGACTGGAGGTCATCAGCTCACATGGCCTAAAAACCTTCTCTGCTGCTCTTGCACATCCGCTCTCTAAAATTTTCACCCTGTCATTTGTGCTCGATCATCTTCTATCTGCTTGGAAATCATCCAACATCATTGCATGATATAAAAAGCTCCAAAACCTGATCCCCTTATAACTTACAGACCTATGAGCTAACTTCCAATCATCAGAAATGTCGTGGAATCCATTATTGCAGTTGATATAAAATCATTCCTTTTCTCCAACAACCTCATCTCAGATCACCAATTTTGATTCAGACTTGATCACTCTACATGGAACATGCTGCTTCTACTCTCCCAACAATGGATGGAAGCCCTCAAGGTCAGGCATGAGATCAGGGCCATCTCTCTACACATGTCTCAGGCTTTTGAAACAGCCTGGCATGACACCTCGCTCTCCAAACTCTCTGCTTATGGTATCCCAGGCCAACTCCACTCATGTATTACTGACTTGCTTTACTCGTAGCCAACGTGAGGCACTCAACGGAATCCTTTCATCTCCTCTCCCCGTCAAGACTGGAGTGCCCCAAGGCACGAGTCTTGGCCCAGTCCTATTTCTGATCTTCATCAATGATCTCTTTGAATCTCTGGAAAATTATCTTTGTCTATTTGCTGATGACTGCACACTCTGCCGTGCGAGCCCTTAATCTTCAGAACTTGACAAAATCACAAGCTGGTCAAACACTTGCAATCTGCCTTTCAATCCAGCCAAATCCACCTCCTCCTCTCTCTCTCCTCTCTCTCTCTCTCTTCTCTCTCTCTCTCTCTCTCTCTCTCTCTCTCTCCTCGCTCTCTCCTCGCTCTTCGCTCTCTCGCTCTCTCGCTCTCCTCGCAGGACTGTCTGGCAAATCTCCCATCCACTTTCTTGTCAATGTTCTTGAGGAGGTTCAGGAAATCAAACTGCTGTGTCTCACTATCAGCCATGATTTTTCTTGGACAAACCACATTTCAAAGTTGGACTCCAAAGGCAGCTGCCGACTGGGCATCCTCAGTCATACAAAGTCCTTCCTTGGCACTCCTAACTCATATCACCTACAAGCCGTCATCCACAGCTTGATGGAGTACTGACTGCTCTCCCCTCTTGGCTGGTTCCCCACCTCACACCTTGCTGGGTTTGATGCCACGGAAACCAAGGCCTTCAAGAGCATTGTAATCTCACGTGTTGAAGCTAAGTTTATGGATCATTACTTTCGCATTGCAGACAGGTTGGTGGTCTCTTTGTCTTTTGCTTCCTCCTTTCTGGTTTTCACCCTCTCCTCTTTCCGTGCTTTGTCCCCCTCCCCCCCCCCCTCCGCACACAACAGATTCCTGAAGTGCGGACGTGGCCCACCATACCCCCCCTCTGGTGAAACTCCTGAAATCCAGAATCACTGTTCACCTCCACTCATTCGTTTCTCTTTCCCACCTGTGGAATCAACTTCCATATTCTCTTCAATCTCATTCTCCCTCCAGATCTCCAAGAGACAGCTCGTTAACCACCATCTCAAATCCATTACCAATATCTTTTCTATCCCTTGAACCCCCCCCCCCCCATCCTCCCTCATCACAAGACCACCTCCTCACAAATTTCCATTTTTCTCATTCCTGAGAGTTTGCTGCTGTATCCATCTTGTCCACCCCATGTATTCTCCCTACCCTCTTGTTTACATTCTCCTCAATTCTGCCCTTCAACCATGCTGTTGGTGTTTTCCCCCCTCCTTCTGCTGTTCCTTTTGTTCCGTTCAGTGTTCTCGCTTTTACATGAGCCTTGATCTTGTACTGGTATATTAAAAAGAAAAAAAAATCTGAACTTTTGTTCCAGATTTCTAAATCACATAGATGTATGTTCTAGAAATGTAAGGTTATCACTCAAGCTTTACTAATGTCCAACATTGCGACTCAGGATTAGAGAAACCATTTTGCTGAGAAGCCAAAGCGGTGGAAATGTGTGTGATTGAAGATGCAGGATTTAATTCAAAGTTGTGATCGCAGTTCGGTCACTTGGGTTTACAAGAACCAGGCATTTTTTCCTGCCATAAGTCACCTGACAGGTGCTTTGCCTGTCAGACTTGAGTGGCAGCAGGAATGAGGGGTTTTGACCCTGTAGCCCCTTGGGCTTCAAAGTCTCCCTCATTGCTACACCGTCATCACAGAACCACGGAAGTAACAAAACAAAAAAAAAGGGAGAGAAAATTGCTGTCGATGATTGCGTGGAATTTTAAGTAAAAACTCCCTTGCTTATCCCAGTGAGACATTGCTTCCTCAGCTGTGGGTGACAACATTGGAGATCCAACTGATTCAGCTTGTTCACAATGGGCCTCCTGTTGCTGACAGATGCCGGTAGAGCAAAGGGCATCTGGTTCCGGGGAACAGAAGGCTGTTGTGTTATATCTCACTGTGCGTGCATTTGGTGAAAGCTGCTGGTGATTCTTGGTGTACTCCCGTCGGACCTCCTCCCTTGTGAGTGGTTTCTCCACTCAATAAGCCAATGATATGCGGGTCCTGCAAAACGTTTATCCTTACGGCCTTTATTCCTTCTGCTGTTTTTATGTTTATTCTTTGCATCTTCTTGTTTCTATTTCAACTTTTATTGACACCTTTGCTTCTTTCCATCCCCAATCGAAAAGGATTTTCTGTGTTTTCAGCACAGCTCAATTTCATGGGGTCCTTTGGCGACAAGGCAGGTGGTTTGAAACGACATCCGCTTCAATTTTTTTTACCATATTCATCCAATGCCAATGTGTCTGTTAGAACAGACGCAGTGCTGTCTCCGAATAGATTTAATGGGAACTTGTTATGTCGGATCCATGTGACCATTGCACACTGTTCCTTTTGGGTGGTAGTCTGCGGAACTTCCTTGCCGAGATCATATCTCTCCTGCGGTACACGTCTTGGTAATGCGCTGTTCTCCTCATGAGCAATCTTATTGTCCGATTAAAATGGCAGAAGTCGGCTCCGCAGATTGCATTTGCACAATGCTCTCTTTCAATGCGAGTTTTTAATCCGAATATTACGACAAATTTTGGAATCTAGATACTTGGCATTTGGGTCAACCGAACTTCAAACGATCTTACAAAATTGCAAATGTCTTTGTGATCAAATATGACGATGAAAATACATCCAGGATTTCATGAAAAATTTGCTCTGCTGGTTGCATCATCATTTTCTCTGATTATACTCAACACTTGGGCACAGCTCAGCCCCCTGCCTCACACCCCACCCCCCATCCACACACCCTGCTGTGGTATGTGTAGTCAACTAATTTTTCAGCAGGGCAGAGGGACAAAAGAGAAGGAGACCTGGAGGAAGATACCACCCAGGGAAGAACGACTGCAAGGGGAGGGGGAGGAGGACGCAGTGAATAAGCAAGATAAGGTGCAAACCCCCATTCACAGAATTGGAGGGGAAAACTGGGGAAGAAGCAGGAAGCAATGGAGGAGAGAATGGGATTGAACAGATTGAGGAAGTTGGTTCCAGGAACTAATAAATAGAGGTGAACAGCGAGTCTAGATTTTGGAGTTTTTACAATGTGTTACTTGCAGACCTCATGTAACCCTGCAAAAACCTTGGGGGGTGGAGGGGTTGGGGGGGGGGCACACAGTACGGAAAGTACAGAGGGTGCAAGATGAGAAAGAAGGTGGTAGAAGACCAAGATACCACCAATCTTTCTGCAATGTGAAAGTAATAGGCCCAGAGACTCAGCCTCAATCTGGAAGATACCATTTATTTTGGAGGCCTTGGTTTCCACAGTGTCAAACTGTGCAAGGCATGAGGCAGGCGTGTCAGCCCAAAGGGGACAGGAGTATTCCATCAAGCCTTGCACGAAGGCCATGTAAGTAGGGTCAAAGTTCAAATGTGCCATGGAAAGACTTTGCAAAATGGTCTGCATGACAGAGGATGGCCAGTTTGTGGCTGGCTTTGGAGACAAACTTTGATATGGGGTTTGCTCAAGAACGATCTTGGCTGATGGGAAGACCTGAAAGTTTGAGTGACTGAACTTCTTCAAGAGGTTTGTTAAAGGAATTATGAGGTGGCAGATCCTTCTGGAGAGACAGAATCGGAGTGTGGGATTTGTTAGGCTTTAAAGTGTTGGATCAACAGGTGATTTAATCAAGGTCTGCAGAGAGGGAAAAGGCTGCTGCCTGTCTATCTGAGGTATGAGGATGCTACAGCAGAGGATGGAGTCATCAGCAAATGTGTGAAGAGGATTTCCCAGAGTCAGAAAGATGCACTACCTTTATACACTCCAACATTGACAGAAGGAGGAGGTGAGAGGATACCATTGAGAGACTCATGTTGACGACGAGAGTGGAGGAATTCTTCAAGCCATTCGAGGAGGTCATCTTGGATGCATAGACAGAGAGTTTGTGGAGGTTAATGTGAGGTGCCAGACTGAAGCGATTGCTCGAGATATGTCCAGAGAGATGTCCCTGATCTCATATTTGATTGAGGGCCTCCATTCATTCATTACTCGGAGAGCAGAAGCAGCATGTCCAGGGTAGAGCAACCGAGTTTAAATCTGCATTGATGGTCCAAGATTAGGCCGTTGGAGAAAAGGAAGGACTTGATGTCAACTGTGATGATGGGTTCCATGACCTTGCTGATGATAGGAAGTAAGCTAATAGTCTGTAGCGAAGAGAATCTGTTTTTGTACCATGTTTGTTCACTTGACAAGGCACCACTGATCAGGTATTTGAGGAGGAGAGAGGTTTGGAAGTTCAGCCTTGAGGTTGGCCAAATGTTGTTTTCTGGCTCTCCTGAGAGTGGACATACACTTGATGCGGGTGTTGTGGAATAATTTGTAAAATGGCAGGGGCAGGGAGTGAAGGACATGATGTGGGGAAGGATACTGATGAGAATGGGGTTTAACACCGTAATCCCACACTCATTACAAAGCGTTTGAGGATGGCCAGCTTCATGCTCATTTTGAAGAGTGACATCTTATGATGCAGTGCCGCAATATTGTGCCTGCAAAAGATGAAAAAGAGTTTTGAGGTAAGCATGCTGGTTGGCTTGGTGTATTGTTGATTTAATTGTCTGCTTGATAAGTTGAGCATTGGCGGGGAAATGAATATATTAATCAGGTGGTGCTTTCCATATATTTTGGAAGTTTTGGGTTTTATTAATTTCAAATCCAGCTCGATCATCTTATGGCTGTGTCAGAGTGATAGCTATCTCTGGTGTTCTTCTCAAAGGCAGGTTCAGTGACTGCCTCTGGTGTTCTGTCCAAAAGCAGGTTCAGTGTCCTCCCGGTGTTTTCTGAAGCCATGTTATGTCTGCATTTAGGTGTTTCCACCTGAAGCCATGTTCAGTGTTCCTCTGGTGTTTACCTGAAGCCATGTTCAGTGTCTGCCTTGGTGTTTCACCTGAAGCCATGTTCAGATGTCTGCTCTGGTGTTTCACCTGAAGCCATTGTCAGTGTCTGCCTCTGGTAGTTTCACCTGAAGCCATGTTCAGTGTTGCCTCTGATGTTTCCCCTGAAGCCATGTTCAGTTGTCTGCTCTGCTGTTTACCTGAAGTCCCACTCTCATTCTCCTGTCATATTGAGTTGTATTACCATAGCAAGACACCAATGCTTCAGTACTGTTACTAGCCTCTGGATGTATATATGCTCATTTATGAATATCCCATGGTCAAGATTGTTGCCTCTTTAGATGTTTCACCCAGAAGACCACATAGATTCCAGCTCGCTCGCTTGCCGGATCGTGATAGTTCGGATAAACATCAGTGCAAGCCAGTGAGTGCAGGAGATTGTGATGGCTCTTAAGACGTACGTCTCTTCTCACTCGTAGATAGCCATGGGTATGCATGTGTCCTCTGGTGTTGGTAAACCTGCACAGGGGCGTCCATGTTCGAGATATGGGGCTCTGAGGTGGTGTTTATTCAAACATGAAGCCATATTCAGCTGTCTTAGCCTGATGTTTCTACACTGAACATAGGGTTCAGTTCTTGGTGTTACATCTTGAAGCCATGTTCAAGTGTCTGCCTCTGGTGTTTACCTTATGAAGTCCCACAGTTTAGCAGCATGATTCACTGCCTCTGAATGTTTCACCATGAATGCATGTCAGTGTCTAGCCTCTGATGTTTCACGCACATGAAAGCTAGCTGTGTCAGGTCTGCCTTCTGATGTTTCACCTGAAGCCATGTTCAGTGTCTTGCCTCTGATCGTTTACTGCAGATCGATTAGCCATGTGTCTGCCTCTGATGTTTCACCTGAAGCCAGTTCAGTCTGTCTGCCTTGGTGTTTAACTCGCAGCCATGTTCAGTGTCTGCCTCTGGTGTTTCCCTGAAGCCATGTTCAGTGTCTGCCTCTGGTGTTTACCTGAACCATGTTCAGTGTCGTCTCTGGTGTTTCACCCTGAAGCATGTTCAGTGTCTGCCTCTGGTGTTTCACCTGAAGCCATGTTCAGTGTCTGCCTCTGTGTTTTCACCTGAAGCCATGTTCAGTGTCTGCCTCTGGTGTTTCACTGAAGCCATGTTAGTGTCTGCCTCTGGTGTTTCACCTGAAACCATGTTCAGTGTTCGCCTCTGGTGTTTCACCTGAGCCATGTTCAGTTGCTGCTCTTGGTGTTTCACCTGAAGCCATGTTCAGTGTCTGCTCTCTGGTGTTTACCTGAGCCATGTTCAGTGTCTGCCTCTGGTGTTTCACCTGAAGCCATGTTCAGTGTCTGCCTCCGGTGTTCTTCCCAAAAGCGAGTTCAGCGTTGCCAATGCAAGAGTTACCCTGGTCGTTTGCCTTTTTCTTCACAGTGGTTGTCAAGGTAGGAATTTGGAATTACTTCAGGGTGCAGCTGACAACGACCCTTTGCTTTGTGAAGACGCCGTGGCATATTTATGCTCCACAAACGAATGTAGGCAGACATGACACCTAGTTTAACGTCCATCCAATCAAAGACTGCACACTTTGTGAAGCAATGCCCTTCATGTGAAGCACCAATCCTACAGTTCATAGTCAGGTCAGGAATAAAACCCAAGGCCCACACCTCACAGACGCCACCTTCACGCTGTCCCCTCGGACTTGAGTGATATGTTGACAGCACACAAAAAAATATATATTTCCTGCAAACAATTTTGGTAAGCTTGTCCAATCAGCTTGCCTCGCCTTGCCTTGTGTGAATTGGAAGAGAGTAACCCATGTGTGGTGGTGTACCGAATTAATTACAAAGTACTTTTATCGAGTTATCATCGTATCTTTCCCTCTTACATCTGGTTCTTGAAGTTGATCTGAGAGAGAGAGAGGTAGAGAGGTAGAGAGGTAGATGAGGATGAGGATGAGGATGAGGATTTCCCAAGCAGCTTCAATTCCATCCTCGTTATGGTGCGAAGAGCACGTTCCAACACCTTCCTGTTTAATTTCCCTCCGGTTATGTTTATAACTGGAAAATCGACTGTAAGTTTGTGTTTTTTTGGAAGTTCATTGTGGACATTGTGGGAGCATGAGTGGAATGGCAGCATCCCAGAGGTTGGAGGTTAAAATCTAGCTGAGGGCAACATCTCGAAAGGAAAAAAAAGCCTTTGGTGATCTCATCGTTTGCATTGCGTTTGAGCGGCGGTCAGCCTTTGAAACACAGACATGCACAGATCTTAACTGGAGCCAGGAAGTTCAGAGAGAGTGTATTCATTAACCCATAATCATCAATCAGTTACAATGACCAAACAGAACTCGTAATTCACAATCATTAACCCGACCGATAAAACTCCTGGCAAGTGAGCTCGTCTTGGGAGAATTGTTAAGTCACAGTCAGGATTGTTGTTAAACACCAAGCTGACTCATTGATGATACCGGTGATGGGGATGACCCGCTGCCCCACTTGGTTTCTGGTCTCGTCCACACATTGTGTTTGCTCTTCATGCACTCGGGACAACATGGGATTAGTTAAATAAAGACTCAAAGTCCTCCGAACCCAAAGAAGTAGGTAATTGTAAGCAGTTGCCTTGATTCTGAGTCATTGTCAACGACACATTTTAAACTCTTTAACATATGTGGTGCCGTTGTGACACAAAGTGTCAGGGCTCGTTCGACCCCAAACAAGGTATATATTTAAGCATTTCGCTGCCTTTAAATTTTCAGTATGTTGTACATTATGCTCCCTGAAGTAGGTGTGAAGCCAGCCGGCTGTCCTGTCTGCTTATACATGCAGATGTTATAACGACCTCAAGATAGGATAGAGGATGCCATTTTGGGCTGACACAAAGTTCCAAGTTGTTGCGCAATGGCGATCGAAAGTTGATTTTTAGGTTCTCGGTGTCTACGCGTCGTACTGTGTTTCCCACCGGGTCATTATAAAATAAATAAAATGAAAAATTTAATATCGGTCATAAATTCAGGCCCACCTCTGAACATCAGTTCAAAGGAGACCACTCTTCGATAGATTAAGGATAATAACTCGAGGTAGTCCCGCATGGTGTTGACATGACCTCCCGCGTCTCGCTCACGTGGCGGTCGGTGCGGCCAATCGATGCAAGACCGTTCTTCACCATCCGTGGGTGTAGTTTTGCAGTTTGTTTTTTTAATCTTCCAAGTTTGTGTTTAGTACGGGTCGTGAAGGAGGCAAAAAGAATGAGAAATGAGGTCAGAAATGGCGTCTTAAATCCACTAATACATGTTGTCGAGTTGTTTGAACAGCAAGGAAAGGCAGCTCGAGATCAAAGTGAAAATTGCATTTTGCCCGAGGAATTGTTGGAGCAGCGTCCGGTAGTATGGCATTGAAGTAGTACACTCGCCTTCGAGCTTTATAGTCTGGGTTTGATTCTCGACCCGACTGTCAATGGTGGATTGTTGCTTCGCAAGCGGCGTATTTCATGAATGAGGGTACCGTCCCTTGGATGGACAATAAGCCGGGGACCCACCGGCTAGGGTTAGGTGGTAGACCTGACGGATGTCACGGTGTCTTTCACCAAGAGTAGGTGAGTTATCATTGCTGCAAAGGTCGAATTTTTGCCGGAATATACATGGGGCAAGAAACCATTGATTGTCGGGACTGTTTCCCTACAACCTCAAAATCAACTTTTGTAGCCTAATCGATTTGAGGCACTGTCTCTGAAGATCACCTGAACCACAGTAATGATGTGCACAGATTTGCAAATTTTTCCCCTATGAGTATGAATTTGCTTGACAAGGTGGGGGGAACCTTTCCGAGTCAAGGGCAATAACAACTGTTAAACTTGTTGTGGGACAGATATATGCCTGGAGTGATATTTAAACAGCACGTATGTAGATAAGTAATGTGACTACTTATTCTGACTGTTGTTACTCCAGCCATTGGGACCATACTCTGTGCAGAGCATTGGTGCTGCCTAAGTAGTCTCCTTGGATATTGGACACAATCCTGGACGGGTCACCACTTCGACACAGGATACCAGAAAGCTGGCACTCATTTTGCCGACCTCAGAAGGATGACAGGCAGAGTCAACCCCACCTGGTATTAATTCAACAGCCGAGTGGGATTTGAACTCAGATTCCTAGGATCCCAAGCCCACCAACCCGAACCATTAAGCCAACACCAGGCTATACTGTTGTAACTGCACACAACGAAATGATTGTAATGTCACAAAACATCCTGATTCTTGACACTAAACAAACCAAAGTAACATCGGAAACCTTACACATTTTAATAAAGTGACAATACAAACTAGAAGGGCACTTGGTAGAGCGCATACCTCCGCCACGTAATGTCTGATCCACGAGAACATATCAGGCCCAATATGTTCTCATGGGCATTGAGGATCATTGATATCTCCCACGATGAGACAGAGTCTTTGGGCCTCGCACTCTCTCACCACAGGCAGGTCGGTGGTCTTTCTGTCTTGTACCTTCTCCTTTCAAGTCTTGCTCCCCCCCCTCTGTCTGTGATATGTCCCCCCCCCATATTTCCGCAGGGTGCTCAACGTCCACCAACAAACCCCTTCTGGTAAAACTACCAAAATCACGAATCACCTCACCTTCACTCTTTCATTCCTCTTTTTCCCACCTTTGGAACAAACTCCCTCACTCTATTCATTCCCATTCTTCCCTCCAGGTCTTCAAAACAGCTGTCACCACCATCTCTTATCTTCCCCCATCCAAATCCACAATCTTTTCTACCCCCGTTAATCCACCCCAAGCCCACCTCCTTCAAATTCCCTGCTTTCCTTCCTGAAAGTCCCGCAATGTCCATCTTGTATTCCCCGTGTTCCCGCCCCATCCCTCTCCCTTCCACAGATCTCCTAATGTCTCTGTTCCCCACTGTTTTGGCCTTCCCTCTCCCATCCTTCTTGTCTTCTGCTCCCCTTGTTGTGCGCTTTCTGAGTTAGCTCTTATACGAGCCTCGACAATGTTTCCAAGAAAAAAAATATACATTTTTGAGATATTGTGCTATATATTGTTTTTGGCTCTATCCCTCAATGGTGAAGAATCACTTTCAAAATTCAATAATTCTCGTATTCAAATCCAGATCTCGATCTTCACCAAAATCGAAACGATTTAGCCCCATCTCTCCATTGGTGAAGAATCACTTAAAAAATTCCAGTAGGCTGGATCCGGATCCGGATCTTCACCAAAATCGAATCAGTTCGTCCTTGTCACACACCGAACCTGCCCAGAAAATTTCATCCGGATACGTCGACAACTTTTGAGATATCCCGTACACAAACAAACAAATGAAATTGCTCGTTGAGCAAGGAATTGCCGGAATAACTTTGTCATATCTCCATGATCTCTGAAAAAAACAAAAACCTGAAATCAATTTGGTTCTTATAAGTCGATAGTGCTGCTGTTTAATGAGTTATAGCACTTAGTTTGGTCATGATCATAACTTGGAAGTCAATCGGACTTGAAATGGCCTTTTATCGCAATTGAAAGTTTTGACCTGACCCCCTGACATTCGACCCCCGACCGCTAAGAAGGGTGTGGTGTGACACCCCAATGAGACATATGGTTGGATGCAGAATTGGAAGATGCACATTTTGGATTTGGTTTGAAGTCGATACGACCATTTTAGCGGACGTTATTGCGAAATAAGAATTTCTTTTTTTCGGTGACTTTGACCTTTGACCTAGATTCACCAAAAACGACAAGGGTCTAAGTTGGACCATGGCCGACGTCTGTACCCAGTTTGGTCATGATCGCTGAAATGGTGTGGCTGCTACAGGGTAAACAAACACTTCAGAGATTAATTATTTTTGATGAGACTGTCACCATTGGGGGAATACTTATTGCTGCTCTTAAGTTGTTTTTGAGTGAAGTGATAATAGCAACATAAAATATCACCATGCGGGCCAAATATGTACATGTTGTGGGCCGTATCTGGCCCGTGGGCCGTATCTGGCCCGTGGGCCGTATGTGGCCCGTGGGCCGGAGGTTCCCGATGCCTACGCTAGACAGACTTCCTTCGTGTCAATATGAACCTCTTATGTTTCAATCCACTCAGAACACAAATATAATTTAAAAGATATTCCCTGGAATGTTGACCTCTTAACTGGTTTCCTCATCAATTTCTATTATTATCTCCACCACTGAAGGAAGATAGAGGTCTTGATTTCTCCCCTATTTGTGTGTCTGTGAGTAGAATGTGTCAAAAAGTTGTGGATGGATTTTGACAAAACTTGGTGGACAGGTTAGGTGTGTGACAAGGACGAATCGATTCAATTTTGGTGAAGATCCGAATCCGGATCCGGATATGAGAATTATTAATTTTTTAAAGTAATTCTTCACCGGGCTAAAAACATATGGTTGGATGTAATTAGTAATTAGTAATTAGCAATTGGTAATTAATTACTAATTAGTAATTAATAAATTAGTAATTAGATGTAATTTAATTAGTAATGTAATTAGTAACACCCTTCTTAGTAATTCTTCATCGGGCTAAAAATGATATTGCACGATATCTCAAAGTTGTGGACGAGTTATGCCAAAACTTTGTGGATGAGTTTGTTAGGTGACAAGAACCAGCCGATTAGATTTTGTTTCAGGTCTGAATCCAGATCCAGCCTATCAGTGGGATACAAAATGTAAACCGTTCAGCGTTGCGGAGGTATGCGCTCTCCCGAGTGCCGTCTCGTTGATATTGTTATTAGAAGCTTCTCAAACACATCTTGTCCAACTTACAATATATACAATACAGAGCGGGAAACCACAGAGATGCATTCCACTGTCCCCATCACCTCCTGTTGTGCAGCGTTAGCTGAGGCAGCTGTAGTCTTTTTCTTTTTTCCGAAAGGAATTTAGGCTCATCCAAGAATTGGCTCTTGCGCGCACACGCACACACACACACGCACACACCAGTTGGAAGGAGCTGTCCACTAACAATTCAAAATATTGATTGTGGACAGTACAAATGAACTACAGTTACTACAAATAAACTGCAGTTGGTGGCTGCCCGGAGCTCAGTGATGCCCTTGAAGTAAACTTTCAGAATAATAAAACTTCACAGCTTGGTCCTCCTTATAAAAATGGAGGAGGATACTTCAAGACCTGACGTGACTCAGTTCCACCTTCTGAATCCTGCACATGGACTTAACAAGCATTTCCACACACACGCAGAAAAGGACACCAGAAGACACAAGAGTTTACTTGTAACATCCTACTATATTAAATAAGGCAATTATTTGGACGTACTGTATGTATTTGTGGATGTGTGTCCGTACATCTGAAAAATCATGAAATACAAGTGTGAGAATTGCTTTGCAGTACTTGGCCCCTATCTGTCCCAATGGATGTTCATTTATTTAGGTGGTGTATCATGGCATGTTCAGTGCTGAAAATAATAAAACTAATTAAAAAAAAAATTCTGAAAAACCACAGGTGGGATGGATGACATCATCATCATCATCATCATCATCATCATCATCATCATCATCATCCCTGGGAATATTATTACAAACGAACTACAGTTGGACTACAGATCCTGAAGAGAGCCCTTGACACAAAACTTTGAGAAACAGAAAACTTCACAGCTTGGTCGATGAATCTTGACCCCCTTACTGAAACGAAGGTGGATGCTTTGAACCCAGCCTGGGGGGACTCCATTCCACATTCTGAAATTCACATCTGAAGATCAACACCACACACACACACACACACACTTTGAGACCTGGGGCCAGGAGAATTCAAAACCAACAGCTTGTACATACAGCGACCTTTGCACCCCACCGGTCAGCTCCAGATCTGATTGGTACATGCTACAGTCCCCTGAACAGGGGGTAAAGGAGGGGGACCAGGGGAGGGTTAGGAGAGTGAGATGGAGGAGTGGAGAGGGCAGGGGTTGGAGAGAGAGAGCGAGAGAGGGGTCGGGGTCGGAAAGAGGGGTAGGGTTGGAAGGGGAAGGGTTGAGGGATTCCGACAGATGTGATGCCCTGTTTATTGTCCACCCGAGAGACGACATGCACAGTGATTAATTACCCAGCCAGCGAAACACCGGGACAGTTTAGAACTGGGTTGGGATTTAAATCCAGGCTACACAGAGTGAGCATGCGTATCTCTCGGCTTTCCTGCCATGATGTGGCGATTCCTCACTTCAGAACTGAAAATATTTTTTTCCTTATTGTGATCATATAATTCATTTTTGCCTTCGTACCTCCAGTGTAGAACCACGGGATCGCAATTGAAAGTTGAAGAACGCGCCAAGTGGCTTCACCACACTGCACAAAATGTTTAAAGAAACTTTTAAAAGCGAAACGTTTAATTTTTATTTGTATTTATTTATGCCGAAGTTACGGGTCATATTGTTACGAATCTGGAAGCCATTTGCACACAGACAGACAGCAGTCCCCGCAGTTCAGTTATTTCGATAAGTATGTGTTTATAGTCAGGGTCCCGTCCTTCTGTCTAATGGGAATTTTGTGTGTGCGCTGTGAATTATTTTATAGTCAGGTTTATGACATCTACTACAATGACAACAACAACAACGGCACCGTCCCTCACTCAACCCGGTCGCCATTGCCCACGTGTTTTTGGCTGAAGGCGTGGGCGGAGCCTCCATCACCTCAGATCGAGGCTCCGCTCCAAGGAAGGGCATGGGACGTTTCCTCCATCCAATGAGCGAAGGGCGAGCATCGCACACGTGCCCCAGCTAATAGGAGGCCGGCGTGCCGAAAGCTACGACAGAGCCTCTTCGGGAGGCGGGCCTCCGAGACGCCTTGACACACCCCTCGAGACGACCGTCCAATCAGGAGGCGAGTGGGAGGAAAAAGAAATCGCTTCCACCTCAAGAGAGGGAGGGTTGGTCGTTGTTGGAGCGTCTGCAGTCTTGGTGGCGATTGGCTTCGTCTGCAGTCTTGGTGGCGATTGGCTTCGTCTGCAGTCTTGGTGGTGATTGGCTTCATCTGCAGTCTTGGTGGCGATTGGCTTTGTCTGCAGTCTTGGTGGCGATTGGCTTCATCTGCAGTCTTGGTGGCGATTGGCTTCATCTGCAGTCTTTATTGCTTTATCGCCGCCGAACCCCGGCCCACAACAACATTGTTGTGGGCCGGGTATCGGCGGCGAGCATGACCTCTAGTTGGAGCAGCAGAGTCGACTCCACCAAACACCCGGAATTCAGATCGTTACCCTCGGATAACTCCG
>CM068953.1:9427558-9438564 GCA_035128595.1 Eptatretus atami
AAAAATCCTAACTATCAAAATAACTTCGCAGCGCATGTATGTAGCTCCCATTACATATGCTCTCCGACTCTCTGGCTCTCCGACTCTCTGGATGTAGCTCTCTCTGTATGTAGCTCTCCGACTCTCTGGAAAATCCTCTATATCTCTTTGCCGATGACTCCACCCTCTGCCGTACCATCTGTCATCCCTCAGACCGGCAAGCAGCAGCTTCTTCGCTCACTGCAGATCTGGATAAAATCACAAACTGGTCCAACACATGGAACATGTCTTTCAATCCAGACAAATCTCACACTCTCACTATGTCTCTTCGAAAGGACCGTTTAGAAAACCCCCCCATCCACTTTCTCAACAATCCTCTGGAGAAGTCTTTTCTTTCAAGCTTCTGGGTCTCACTATCTGCCATGACCTTTCCTGGGAAAGTCACATTTCCAACCTCGCCTCAAAAGCCAGTCGCCGACTGGGAATCCTCCATCGTGCAAAGTCCTTCCTCGGCCCTCTTGAGCTCCTGACCACTTACAAAGCTTTTGTCCGTAGCCTGATGGAGTACTGCTCTCCCCTCTGGGCTGGTGCTCCTGCCTCCCACCTTTCTCGGCTTCACGCTGTCGAAACCAGGGCATTTTGGATCATCGGCATCTCCCGCAATGAAGCTGAGTCTTTGGGCCTCTCACTCAATCACCGCAGGTTGGTCGGTGGTCTTTCTGTCTTCTACCATCTCCTCTCCAGCCTTGCCCCCCCTGCTCTCTCTGCCATTTGTCCCCACCACATTTGCACAGGGCGCTCAAGGTCCGCCAACAACCCCTTCTGGTAAAACTACCAAAACACAACCACTGCTCACCTTCACTCCTTCATTCCTCTTTTTTCCCGCCTTTGAATAAACTCCCTCACTCTATCTTTCCCATTCTTCCCTCCAGGCTTTCAAAACAGCTGTTCACCACCACCTCTTATCATCCCCCATCCAAATCCTCGATCTTTTCTACCCCCGATAATCCACCCAAGCCCACTTCCTTCAATTCCCTGCTTTCCTTCCTGAAAGTCCCTGTAATGTCCATCTTCTCTTCCCCATGTTCCCCGTCCCATCCCCATCCCTCTCCCTTCCACAGATCACCTAATGTGTCTGTTCCCCACTGTTTTGTCCCTTCCACTCCCGCCCTCTTGTCTCATGCCCCCTTGCTGTGCGTGTGTGTTAGCTCTCATACGAGCCTCGACATGGTATACAAAAAAAAAAATAAAAATAAAATAAAAATTAGACACAGGTAGGGTCCCATTAGACACAGACACATAGACACGCATGTATGTAGCTCCCATTAGACACTAACTAGAAACACACACTTATCGATAATAACTAAGCTACGGGGATGGCTGTCTGTCTGTGTGCACAAGGCTTCCAGATTCGTAACAATATAACATCGTCAAAAACGAGAAATGTCGTGGAAAATAAAATTTCACATTTTCAGCGAGGCAGCCACCGCCTGTTGCACCACAGAACAACACGTGGCCAACGCAGCTGAGTAGCCCTGAACTTTGTTCAAGTCGATCAGTATCCAGTGTTCAGTGACAGTGTGAATATTGTAGAGCGCTGGCTTAAGCACTCCAACGGAACGGTTGATAAGAATTGGCTCCCTTAGCACGCAATTGGCAATCACCGAACCATCATATTAAACATACACCTCCTGGAGACACCCAAAATGTAAAATATGTCCAAATTGGACAAATGAACACTTTTCAAGGAGTCAGAACTGCTTGTAAGTTCCATTCTGGAGCTTAAATTTTGTAATTTGGTTTAGTTTAAGAGATACCCGTGGTGATCGCATGTGCGGAAATGAAATAAAGCAACGAACACTGACGTATCCGGGTGTTTACAAGCATTGCAATGTACCCAGCGATTCGTAGCTATGATGAACAGGCATTCGATAATATGAGTGAGGAAAGTGAAAAAACAACAACTTTATCATGAAGAAATCGCTGTGGCCTGTTCCGAGTCAGGGTAAGGTTGAGCGGGCCAAAAAAACATGGCGGCTTCAGACCCCAGCGAGGTTACCCAGGAAATGCCTTTTGACCCCAGACAGCGAGATGGCTGAGGATCGCCTGATGAAGGATATAATTAATTAAGGCTGTTAATTATGTTCAAAAGGGGTGTTTTAATTAACCCAAACACCAAATTTTCACTCCTGCACTTCCTTGGAGTTTTCTTCGTATGCATGTAAAGTTTCAGGCTGTTAGGTTTCATAGTTTTGGAGTTATGGAGGAGACACACACACACACACACACACACACACACACACACACTTATTATTACAGACACACATGTCAAATAGTTCTACATCAGTGGTATTTTTACATTATTTTTCCTTAAAATCGATCATTGAGAAGAGGGTAACAAAATACGATGCGATGCCCATTGTTCATCGATTGCAGCATCATGATAGTTTATGTTAAAGGCAAAAGGTGCGTGTAAACTCAAAATATCGGTTCAACCAGGTATGGTTAACCCTGATCTCCCACCTCCCCCCCCCAAAAAGTATTTGAAAAAATTCCTTCCTGAGAGTGCTTCTGTATCCAATGGTCCACCCCATGTATCATCCCCTATCCATTCCTCCCAACATCCCTAATTTGTCCAAGTCTCCCTCTATTTCATCCTTCAACCCTGCTGCTGTTGTTTCCCACTCTTTCTACTGTTCCTTTGGTTCTGTTGTGTCCTGATCCAGTCTGTGTATCTCTTCCATTAGCCTTGACTTTGCATTCAAACCCCCCCCCCCCAAAGAAAACCCATCATGGTTGGTGTCCATTTTGCGTCTGGGATGGTCAGCAGTCGACACCAGCCCGGGCTGTCAGATACCAAAGACAAAAAATAGTAATTACTGCTTCCTCACTTGAATCTCTGCATTCAGATGATAAAGAACGGACAAACCACTTGGGTTGGTCGCTGATGGGGGCATGAAGGGAATTTATCCTTAAATGTCCCACTGATTGTGGAGGAAAAGCGATCAGAGGTCGGCGTCGCTGGCACCCGGGAAGTAACTTCCACCAAGGTCAATAGCTGTGTTTGTCTTACTAGAAACACCTTCTCCCATGGGAGCAGCATGGGGGGGGGGACAGTGGGAGAGGTGGGGCAAATATTGTTCATCTATTCATTTTACGTATTAATTGCCAGGTCTTGAATATCCATCGATACTAATAAGTGTGTGTGTGTGTTGTGTGTGTGTGTGTGTTGGTGTGTTTGTGTGACCTCCATAACTTCAAAACAATGAAACCTAGTTGCCCGAAACTTTGCAGGCATACTAACGGAACTCCAAGGGAGTGCATGAATGAAAACTGGGTATTTGGATGAATTTAAACACCCCTTTTGAAGATCATTCATGGGGCGCTCATCATCACAAACAATAAAATGCCTGACCAAGATGGTGGCACGCCATCTTGGTCAGCCCGCTGTCACCTCGCAGGGGTCTTAAGCCGCCATTTTGTCTCGGCCTGCTCAAAAATGCCTTCACTTGGATAATACCGCACCGGTTTCTGTACGATAAAGCGCTCAAATGTTTTTTTCCCCTTTCCACACTCATATCATCGAATGCTTGATCTCCATACCTATGGATTGCTGTATACATCACTTTTGTGGGTACTACAGTTTTCAAATTAGGACATTTGGGTGATCTTATGCATTATATTGTTGTGGGTTTTGGAGCGAGCATGCTCAGAGTGCACGAGGGAATTTCTCGGATTCATCGCTCGACCTCCGACCCTGAAGCAGTAAGCAATGGATGACTCTGCAGCCTGGGCGGTTGCGAATCAACCGCAGATGCCAGTTTGGATAACTAGTTTTCCATAGAAGGAAAAGATGTCCGAGGCATTCGGAATCCGTGTTAATCCTTTATTCACCAACGTGACCTCTCGAAACCCCCTCCCATCACTTCCTGTTGCACCCGGTACCGAAAACCCCAGATCAACCTGAGATCAAACATTGTTACATATGACCACATGAAAGGCAAAATGATGCTGCTGCAATATTCCTCTCCTAGTCGGTTAATCAAAGACAAAGGGAACAAACAAAAGAATAGGTGTTGACTGTCCATCCAACCCCCCCCCCCCCAAAAAAAAAGTCACAGCCACGGAAATGGTCAACAGCAGAATGTACTTTTAAAATATCGTGCTGGGAAGTGTGCATGGCGCCTGAGCGGTCGTATCTGATGGTAATGGTACCGTTGCAGTCGGCGTCGACCACCAGTCAGGGGGAGGGGTTGGCTCTGGTGCTGCATCAAGAAAAGCTGGCTTGATGTGTTCTGGTGAATGGTTAGCCGTTTGTGACTCTTGTCCATCCATTGTATCACGTTGGGTCACAAATTTGGTATTGGAAGGAAAAGACATCCGAGACATTCAGAATCCATGTCAATCCTTTATTCACCACCGTGAACTCTAACCCCCACCCTTTACTTCCTGTTGCATCCAGTACTAAAAACCGAGATCAAGCATATTTACACATTAACACATGAAATGCTAAATTATGCCGCTACACGAGTTCTGGCTGCGTCCCCATGCCCAGCGTCACGTTGCCATACCTGGTGAGCTAGCTATCTGAACTGGGGAACTGCACTCAACATCCACCCCATCTACTTATTATGTACGGCCTAGTGAACCACGGGTGGGCATTGGCTATGTGACTGGAGCGAATTGCTGGGGTACAACGTCCCATCTATTTAATACGTGCACACTATGCCGAACCAATGAAGGAAAGGACAACTGAGCAGATTTGAAAGCAGTTTACCAAATTAATAAAGCAAGCATGTATTTTCAAGCAGGCGATGATCACAAGCATGTATTTACAAAACAATAATCACCATCATGTATTGGCAAAGCAACACTCAAAAACATGTCTTTACAAAACAATCAAAGACAAAGGAAAGTAATTAGCCCTTAGCACATCAGCCCTTTATACAATCTTACTTCTCCACAGAACATCAGATCGGCGTGCTATCACTCATCCGGGAAAGTAGATAGAATGAACAAGAAGATAGAAGAAGAACGGCGTGTGCTTTCGCATCCCGACTCACCTTACAAAGACAGGCGAGCCTACATCGGTCCCTCTTGGGGAGTGTGGAAGGAAGGAGAAGGGAGTACAGTGGTGTGTCAATGCGATGCCAGGAGAGGTGCAGCATACATGATGTAAGCTTGGAGGAAGGGTGTGAGGTGCGAATCAGCACCTTGTCCACTTGGAACGAAGGTTAATTGTCGATAGCTCTTTCCATCGCTGATAATCTTTCTTTGTGCATCCAAAGTCGACAATTATGGGGATCGTATGAGTCAGTGTGGAGCTGCGATACGTGAGGGACCTCGTGACGCCATTCACTCTCAGGTCTCGCCCAGTACTCGCTCTCGCCTAGGGCTGCCTGACTCAGTCCAGCACAGCTTGGTGTGGATCAGCGCAGCCTCGCTCCAGACCAGCACAGCTTTATCTCACAAACAGGCAGGCTGCCTCACTCCACGAAATCCCAGCGCACACGAACAGCCCTGAACCACCCTGTTGCTCCAGCTTTTATCTCTCCCTGGGCCAGGTATAACCTGCAGGGAACAAAGTTCAGCTCGGTCTTCTTTGACCCCAAGTGGGGCATGGCTCCAAGGAGCAAGGGTCACCATTTGCGCTCTGACCCCCGCACAACCCATGCTCATTGGTCCTTGCCAGCTGAGCCCTCCCGACAAGTGGGGTACCGCATTGAAGTTGTGGAGCTGCTTCTCGATGTATTTGCAAAACACAGTGGACGCTTGGTGCCCTGGAACTGCACAGTGGACGCTTCCTCTCGAAGGCTGGTCTGGTAGCTATGCCTCTACGATACTGTCTTTCCCTTTGTGCTGTGAGCGTGATTCTGTACTGTACGTGTGCGCGAAATGTTGGCTTGTGTGTTTAAATGGGAAAAGTACAGGGAAGAAAGAATGGGGAAGGGAATTTGATGGGACGTGGAGATTAATTGTGTTCTGCAAGATGAAGTATGTGTTCGCCCATACAGGGTTCGAAGGGTGTTCGGGAGATATGGGGAACAGCGACTCGGAGCCGAAAGGGCGAGGGATTTTGATGGTTGTTGAAGAGGGAAGATTTTTGAGGGGAGCATGGAAAATAGAGGTTGGGAAGCGAAAGGATCCGAATGAGGGATTGGAGATGGATGGATGGATGGGTGGGTGTATTTGAAGATTGGATGAAAAGTCAGAAAGTTAGCCAGTTGGATGGAAGTTGGGTTATCAAACAAAGGGAAAAAGCCAGCTCAACCCACACAATGCATTTTTCCCATCCCTGCACAAAGGGAATGGACCGATACAGGCACACGTACGAATGAAATGACGAACTCAGAGTTCCCTGCATATTAGTTGCAACTCCCCCAGGGGTCTGTTTTTCCACAACCGCAACAATATGATGTGATTTTCCACGATGGCCTCTCACGGACAAAATAAAGTACCGTCAATAATCAAAATCTGTTCGGATTTGAGGATCGGAGCTCGTGGACTAAATAAGTGTCGAAATCTGGAGTGAAATCTGAAAATTTGAAGAATTTAGCGATTCTAAGAACGAAGCGTATTTCCTAAAAAGCAAGGCTCCTTCTCCATATTTACAAAAGAAAATGTGAAATTGCCAAAGCATTCAATTTAACTTTTTCTACTGTTCGGACAATTATATTGGGTGAAGAATATATTAAGGAATGTTGCCCAAAGTGTAACTTCATTGAGTGCAACGAAAATAATGAATCTGCTGGATTGCCATGAGGGCTCCCACAGCGCGAGCAGTGAGTGTGACGACCACTTCTGGCTTCTCTGTGGGGAAAGCAAAATTAATGAAATTAAAGATCAAATTCAAAGACCGATTGACATGACTGGGGGGATTAAAAAGAGTAAAGTGTAACGGGACAAGTGAAAGACGAGTTTTAAGAGAGAATTGTGAAATGTTTTCAGTGGCTACAAAGCAACGCTTGCTGGAGAAAAAAAGAAGAAAGCCGTGCAGAAGACTCTTTAATGTCTTCAAGAAGGTTGAAAGGCCTCAAGCTGATGAACCTACAGTATCAACATCCTCGAAAATATCCTCAACAAAATCAACATCCTCAACATCCTCATGTTGAGTCGAGAAACTTTTATACGTTCAAACCCATCCTGGGCATATCATCACTCCAGCACAGGATACCTCATTGATCGTGGCAGGAATTTGGAATTTGTTCATGGTGTCGGCGACAACTCGCCCACTCTTCACGAAGGACACGGTGGGATCTTTAACATCCACCTACTAATGCGGGCAGACGTGCCGCCCAGTTTAAGGTCCATCCGAGGGACGGCACACACATTGATGAATCGCCAGACCTGCAAAACACAGGGATGGGAGTTTATAGCTGGGTCGAGATTCAAACCCAGACTCAACATCTCACAGGTGAGTGCTCATACTTCGAGGCTATCCTGCCAATCCATATAAATATGCATAAAACAATTATACTTCTTTGTGTATATTATTTAATTATGAGAGGGGTGACCCGGCACTGCCTGGGGGTGATGGTGGAGAGGGTACCCGGCGCTGCCCGGCCTGGTGAGCTTTTCCCAGCAGTAGTTCTGGGATGTGGTGGACAATGAAAAACTATGAAGTTATTTTCCTCATGAAAATTACCTCAAAAAGCTTGTGTGCAGGATATCTCAAAAAGTTGTGGACGGATCCGGATGAAATTTTGTGCATAGGTTCGGCGTGTGATAAGGACGAACTGATTAGATTGTTGGTGAAGATCCGGATCCGGAGGTAATTACTGGAATTTTAATGATCCTTCACCATTGAGAGATATGACCAAAAATGATATATAGCACGATATCTTAAAAATTTATTTGGCCCCATGTGTTCTCTTGGATCAGGCATTACGTGGTGGAGTTATTCGCTCTACCGAGAGACCTTCTAGTTTTCATAAATGTTTCAGAAACTTTGTAATATTGTATTGTGCAAGAAAGCCAGCATCACATCTTGGAAAATCTCAAGTATCGTCCCTGAAACACTTTGTCGCTCGTGAACTACTTCCTCACCTTTTGGCAACATATGGACGGACAAAATTGACCTGTTTTTTGGCCCACATGGTTTTGTGTTGTGGCGGCATGAACGCAATCAAAAAAGCCAACGTCCTTTTTGGTTCACGAGCGCCAGCCAGAGTGACCACTATATTCGTTATGCTGTGTGCTGTGTGTCTGTCTGTTGGATTCCATATATGCTAGATATCCCTTATTGTCGGGTTTTCCGTCTGTCTGTCTGTGTGTGTGTATGTGTGTCTGCAACGCGAGGCTCCACAGCACGAACGAACGAACCGATTTCGATGAAACTTTGCCAAACTGTGCCACATGTGCTGGGAATGTGCGCGTTTGATTTCTTGCTAAGCAACCACCCGTTGCTTGCAGCGCCGAAAAACCGCGTACAGTATTTTCAATACTGTCCTTCAGTTTTGAATGTAGAGAAACGAGACTTCGGAATTAAACACTTCGAATATTTAGAAAATTTACCCGACCGATTTTTGATTGAGGTTTTATTTTTCAAATGGTAGTCCTTCAAAAATCGCGGTGTCTTATTACCGTCAATTTTTTATGAGGGCTTAGGAAAGTGGGCGGAGCTTAGGGAAAGTGGACGCTGTTGATGAAAAGTGGGAGTGGCGTAGGAAAGTGGGAGTTGTAGGAAAGTGGGTGGGCTTATGAAAAATATGTTGCTCAGAGTGTGGTCAAACAAGAGCATTGAGAAAGTTTATCAGGTTTTCCGTGTGTGTGTGTGTGTGTGTGTGTGTGTGTTGTGTGTGTGTGTGTGTGTGTGTGTGTGTGTGTGTGTGTGTGTGTGTGTGTGATACTGAACGTGAGGCTCCACAGCACAAACCAGCAAAACCGATTATTTTTCAAATGTAGTCCTTCAAAAATAGGGTGCTATTTACCTCATTTTTTATGAGGAGTGCCAGTTGCAAAATAACAATAGGAAAAATCGCCAGGCAGAGAACAATTGTATGTGAACCAATACGTCTTGGCAATGAATCTTCTCGGTGGATCGGTCAGAATGAAACAATCCTATACGTTACTAGCGATCGTCCATGATACTCGCGCCTACCGGCTTGTTTGTCTGGTGTCTGTCTGTCCAGAGCATAACTCCGTGGACTTTGATCCGATCTTGATGAAACTTGTTATGTGTTCGATATCAATGTCTAGTTGGTTTCCTGGATGAGGGCTGCACGCCTACTGTGGGGAGCCACGCCCAAAAATAGCCATTTTTGGGGGGTAGTCGGATTGAAATCTATCTTCTCGAGGGAATTGACTGAATGGAATGGGTTCTTCAGTATTTGAATAGCAAATGAATTATCTAAAACTTCTTGTTGTCCGATTTTTCATTTTTCCCAAGGTCAAGGTCACAAGGTCAAAAACGTAGAAAATTACGAATTTTGACATAAAAATCATACGACCGCCCAAACATTGAGAGCTAGGATGACAATATTTTTATGCATAATCTTGAGGTCATTCCCCACCTAAAGTCTTGAAACCATTTTGCTCTATCTCGAACACCTTGCCCGTGGCGCCCCCTTCAAGTTTGTTTTTACGCTGATCATCAAATATGGATAATCCGAGAGTGCGAAATGTCATACAGCCTATATGATGTTATATGTTCCTGGAATGTTCCAGAGGAAGTTTTGCACCAAAGGTCATAATCCTTGACCTTGACCTTTTAAGGCCACAAAGGTCAAAATTTCAAAGTTTGGGAATCGAACCGGGTTTCGACCTTCTTCACGAACTAACTCCAATAAGCTATAGCACGTATCCTGTTTCCTTATTTAATGTCCACAACATTGTTTTGTGACCTTTAAAGGTTATGCAAAGGTCAAATTTTGAAAGTTGTGAACGAAACCGGGTTTTCGACATTTTGCAGCTAATAACCCGTCACCCGTACCACATCATGTTGATCATTTTTATAACTTGGTCAAAATTGTCACACGTCGTCATCCTGACTTCTGAAACAATCTACATCGTCAATACCGCTCGTGAACATCGGTCGTCTCAGACAGTTGTCATACTTGTATAAACGGCTCGATTAATAAGTGTAACGGGTTTCGATTCTTGTCCAAACGTGGTTTCAAAACAAGCAATTATTCCCTCCGTTGCCTTGGAAGCTTTAGAAGTCACAAAAAATGGGCCGTAGGATTATTTTCTCCTTTCAAAGACGTAATCGCTCGACACCTGGTTTACTGTAGCACAGGAATAAAGTTGCAGGTTGAGGCATGAGGCCTGTTCTTCTCATCGCATTCCTTGAAGTCACAGGCCACAGACACACAAACGCCTTTGTGTGCACCCACCGCCTGTGGGGATTTCCGCTCTCCTTGTCCCTTTCTTGGTTTCTTTCCCCCATATTTTACTGCCCGTGCCACACTCACTACTCGGTGGTTATTTTCACGTGATATTTTCTTGTTGCGTCAATACAACGGGTCAGCAGGGATTTCCGACCGACAAGGGTGTGTGCTATTGCTTCCTGCAAGAGGAGATGGTGCTGATTAGCAGTGTTGTATATGGGGGCAGTCTGAAGAATGGAGGGAGTTGGGTTGAATTCCATGTACAATGTCTCATGCACCCCCTCTCCCTCAAAAAATAACCGACAACAGACGCATATAGACTTGATGTGCGACTAATGATCTCTGCAATTTGAGACCGACTCCATGCTTTATTTGTCCACTCTGCCCAATTGTGAAAACCTTCATGCAAAAAAATAAAGCAACAAAATTAAACTGCAATGGAATGTTAAAAATTAACAACAAAATGGCCATTTGGTCTGAACAGGTTGTGCCACACCTCCATTCACTGGTGCTGATAATGTTTGTTGCTGATTGCTATTCCATTACAAAGATGTTCCTGGCACAATGAATGGTTTATTAAAATATTTATTCTTTTGCATGGATTTGCAGTTTTTGTTGGATGGTGAAATGAAATGGCAATTGTAGGTTTTTTGGAGTAGGTGGGGGCTTGGTGTGTTTGGGGTTGTTGAAGGGAGGGGG
>CM068953.1:9438589-9458009 GCA_035128595.1 Eptatretus atami
GGGTGGAGTTTTAGGTGGGAGTTGTAGGGGTAGGGTGGTTCAAATACAATGCAGGTGGCTTGACTGTGAAATATCTCAGCAAGGTGTAAGATTGCTTTCTATATGCAGAGCACTAACGTTATAGACACAATGTTCGGCCAAACTCCCTGGTATCGATGTATGAAACAAAAAACTGAAAATCATTACAGAGTTTATCATCACTTATTTTGGCAAAGTTTGATTTACTTGTTGTGTGTGTGTGTGTGTGTGTGTGTGTGTGTGTGTTGTGTGTGTATACACATATCTACAGTGCGTGTGATATATATATATATATATATATATATATATATATATATATACTATATATGAATTATTGGGCGGGTTGGGATGACACATTTTTAAGGAAGAAGAAGACGCTTCCAACCAAATGTTTTTTTTTAAAAAAACAAGATCGACTCCGCTAATTTGAGCAAAAAAGCGAGAGCAGACTCAGTCTCGGGCGACGTTTCACGAGCTTCACAGGCGGTTTCCTCAGACCAATAGACCCCGAGCCTCGCAGTGTCTGGTTTTTAGTGCGATACGACGCTCATTTCCGGTCATGTGCTGGTGCTCGAGGTCAAATGGAGGAGTGCTTTTTCTTTTTCTTTTTTTTTATTTTGCAAAAGGAAACGTCAAATCACATAATCGATGGGGTGCTCTGCTCTTTTTTTTGTTTTTACTAACACCTGATAAGTGTGCATGTGTGTATGTGCACTTGCTGTTGTTTTTTGTGTTCCGGGGAACAAACATGGATGGTTTTGTGTCTAGGTTGGACATGATGAGTGTGGGTTGTGAGATTGTTGGGGTTCTCATTGGTGTTGTTTACACATGTGGATGTGGTGTTTGGGATTGAGTGTTTGTTTTACCACCTTATCCAGCCGTTTGCGCCATCCAGTTTTTGCCATTTGTATCAGAGGTGTGTATTGTGTGGGTATGTCCACCGTCTCTCCAGTTAGACCACCCTTTTGGCTCTTCACGTGCCATGCTTCCAGTATCAACCTGCGTCGTTTGTTGGAGTTAGTGTCAAGAACACGGGTCCCATCAAAGTCAAATTTATGGCCAGATTGCAGGCAATGACGTGCTTTGGCTGACTGGTCACCTTTCCAAGCTAATTGCTCCATCATGTTTATCTCACCATCGTTTTAAATTTATTCAGTTTCACCAATGTATAATTGGTCACAGTCTCTGCCTGATGAATGGTAAACTTGTCCAGGTTTATCACCTGTTGGTTATGGGTCCTTAGTTGTGAAATTACATTATGGATGTGTGTAGAGGCTTGTAGGCCACATCAATCCGTGTGCCACGTACTAACCTGCCAATCCCTTCAGAAAGATCTGGGTAGTATGGCAGTACACAGTGCTAAAGCATGTCTGGCTCCTTCCTTTCTGTTCCGTTTTGGTTCTTCCAATGTGGGGAGTATCCCTTGTTGTACCCATTTTTTGAGCAGGACTCCTTTAACTAATCTGATTTCTTAATTGCCTCGGCTTTGGAAGATGACACCGTCCATTGCCCGAGCTGCCAAGGTCTGTGCTGCACTGCGTTTGTGGAGATTGTGGTTGCAGGAGTTAAAATCAGTAATCTGCTGTGTGTGTTGTTCTGTAAACCGAAGTCTTCAGGGAGCCGTCAGGCTTATGGTGAACCTCCACATCCAAAAAGACCAATTTGCTTTATTTTTCAATTTCAATTGTGAAGTTAATGCTGGGGAATACCCGGCCAAGTTGTCCCAGTAGGTGGTCTACCATGTTTGTACACACAACGACGAAGTGTCATCTCCATATCTGTTCCACTTAATCGATGCAAGCTTTCTCAAATCACAATTTTAAACACAAAGTTGTCACGATATTGAAGTTGTGTATCCATGTTCTCAATTCATTTTCTCTTATTATTGATTGACACTTTGGCCTGATGGAATAATTTTCTGGGCATGGAGGTGGTTCTGTTGGGAGTGCATTGCTTCTGGAGGTACTGAGATTAGTCTGTTGAAAACCCAGAATGAAAGTGTTAACCGATGATGGTCCATTCAATGAGATGGTATCTAGCTGAGCTAACCAGACTGGTGACAATGTGTTGAGCATCCATTCTGGTTCTGGGTGGTTGGCGGTTCAAACCCTGGCTGTTCTACCAAAAACTTATGCTTGTGGTATGTGCTCCTAACTTCTTGATGCTCACCATTTATTAAAGGATAGAGCATGGACAAACAACCATAGGTTGTGCAATTATGCGCAGGTTCGACAGGCCTGCTGGCCTCTTCCTTTGTTGAACTTTCTTGGAAGGAACTCATGTTGTGATTAATAATGCTTCCAATTTATTATATCGTCGGTTATCGAGGAAAATTTGAAGCTGTCGGACGCTGCCGACATTCGCCAGGGATATGTTCCTGGAAAATTCGCGAATGTTGGAATTGTTTCAATGAGGAAAAGGTGGCGGATGTCCCGGTGGTTTGGGGAGAATCAAAAATCCCGTGAAATATCCGAATGCACCCGCTAAAATCCACGAAACATGCAAAGCACGAGGCCGCGGATGTAGAAGCAGGTCACATTTATCAACCGTGAACATGCAGGGTCCGCGAATAGCGAATCATGAATGTCACGGTTCGACAGTATTTGTCCCAGGTGTCTCAAAAGTATTGTCGTGATCTCTCTGTTGGCTCACTGTGCTGAGCAATTGATTCCATTTGTAAAGTACAGCTCAACTATTACAGCACGTTGTTGATGTTCCATATAATCATTGTAAATCTCCAGGGTTAGAGCATGAATCTGGAAAAACAAACAAAAAAAAACACAGTCACATTGTTCGGCATAAGCATTTACCAAATATGCAAAATCAAAATCGCTTCACTACTTTTGGGACTCCCAGTACAAGAGCTAAATAGTCAGAACATGGTTGTGTTGTATCCTACATTTGAAACCTTTGTTTAGCATGAACTTTTACAGTTCCTCGTTGGTTGTTATGCGGGTTTCAGAGGATGAACGAGCCTCCCAGGTTTCAAAGTAACCAACTGGTGGATGGTGTATGTGTTGTAGAAGTTGCTGTTGTTGACTGCTATCTCCTCCACACGTGGGTGGCGTTTTAGGAGATGGATCAGAGACCTACCCGCGTCTCAAAGTACCAGCTCCGTTAGCATGTTGTTGTGTGGTGTGTGTGTGTGTGTGTGTGTGTATATTTCTAAGCTAATGTTGTGTTATTTTCCCCCTTTTAACACTAATCTAATGCTACCCCCCTTCTAAGGCTTATTGATGCTCCTTGCCTCATTCCTCATTGTGATTTTTCTCGTGAACAGGATTGGACAACTCCCCTGCTTCTTCAGCTGATGATCATTATGAAGAAGCAAACCTGCTGAAATAGACACTGTCCCCGAATACATCTGCTCTTGATCGTGAGTTAATTACTGTTATAAAAAGACAAGAAACATGTGATTACTAACGCCACAAAACACTTGAACAGGCCTACCATGACGTATTTGATTTATCACTAAATTGTGTAGTTAAAAATGGACTGATACCTACAACGCAATATGCACGTGCACGTACAAGCAAGAACTCCGACACACAATTAAATCCACAAACACCTAAAAGTCACTTAAGGACAAGATTCCTTGAATGTCAAAAAAGAAACATATGGAAACCACAGGCCACAAAAAGCTTCTCTCTCTCTCTCTCTCTCTCTCTCTCTCTTCTCTCTCTCTCTCTCTCTCTCTCTCTCTCTCTCTCTCCTCTCTCTCTCTCTCTCTCTCTCTCTCTCTCTCTCTTCATTCCATATACGTTTTCAGGTTCAAACCTTTCCCCGTGTTTGATTTTCAATTGCTACTGGGGTCTTTGCAATGCTGGAGGAGTTCATTGATCTACCTTGATGGCCTTTTCATACAAATACCACTTGTACATGTACAAAACTGCACTTATGTGTGAAAAATGTGTCAATCCGATAAGCGGTGCAGAGAAAACGGAGAAAATTGGCACGTACGTACGGACAACCTGAAAAACATCATGCCCACGGCGACTTCGTCTCTGGAGGCATGAGAATCGGGGAAATACCCCTGGGTGCTCCCCTGGTAATGGCTGGATAAGAAAACCAGGGAACCGCGGAAGGCGCGGATAACGCACAAAATATTAACGGAGAAGAAAGTAAATACCGATGGATATTTTATGCAGTGAACAAACTTTTTGTCATCACGGGTGATGAAGGTTGTGGGTCAAGTTTCATCAAAATTGTGTAAGTGGTTTCAGTGAAGAAAGCAAATATATATTTTGGGGGCAACGCCTCTGTACACCCCCTTTGACACAATTTTGTTATTATTTATTTATTTTGAATGTCAAGAAACTTCAGTACATCATGGGTGATTAAATTCAGTGCTGTGAAGTGGAGAAGCAGACGGATTGGAGGCAGGAGAACCGACGGGGGTGGGGTGGGTGAACGGGTGAACTGTGTCGCGGGGCAGTGGAGCCAGGAAACACCAGTGGGTAAAGTGTCTTAAGGGACTTACAGGTCATTGGGGTGTTTAAGGTTCTCTTGGAGTCTTACAGTTCTTACGGGTCTTCAAAGTCTTGCAGTTCTTAAGGGTCTTCAAAGTCTTAAGGGTCTTTGGAGTCTTCAGGGTCTTCGAGGTCTTCTGGCTCTGAGATGTCTTCACTGTCTTCAAAATACTGAAGGGTCTTAAAGGGTTTTTGGTGTCTTAGGGGTCTTCAAGAATGTCGGGTGAAGTATACGCACACCCTTTGGAGTTTTCTTCCCTTTGGTGTGCATATTGTTGTTCGTGGTGCGTGACTCAGCGTGTCTCTAACAGATACAAAGTCAAATGAGGAAGTTCACCACACAATGCCCAACTCTGATTGCCGCGTTGAGTTATTTCGCCGCCCAGTTCCCCGTCCTGCTGGCCACAACTCACGCTTGTCACCTCGTCCTTCAGGACTGTCGATCCTTCGATTCTTGGCGCGGCGTCCTCTCTCTCGCACGCTGGCCCGTTCACAAGGATGATTTAAAGAGCTCAAAGAAATTATTTCCCGCTACCAAAATCTTCATGAGTTTTAACAACCTGATTATAATCGGTTCCACGCGTTAACAATTCTCTGGACATTAACACCTTGTTCTCTCGGAGGTTAATCGAGCATGCGGACGATCGAAACACACAGCTCGTTCGCATGTAACCCGTCTCCCTACACCTCCCTCTCGCAGGTTGAAATAGTATCCACAGAACAATCCCGTGCTTCCAGCAAGTGTGATTCTAGTCCAAACTGAAGTTTTGTCTGAGAATGTTCCAGCATCTTCATAAATCTTCACCAGGCAATTTATAGTACAATACTGTCACCTACAGTCAAAATGAGCTCATTACATCAAGCAGTTTATATTACAATTTACCGATCCGTCCCACACAAAACTTATAACATGTAACCTCAATTTTTAATTGTTCATTTACAGCATTTATAATGCTTAAATTTACCACAACATATAGCTTTTTAACTGACAAATAATCTTCGGGATCTTGACCGTCTTTGTGGTCCAAAGGGTCTTTGGGTTATTTTGGTTTTTAAAGTATCTTAATGGTGGTTTGGGGAATTCAATGCGTCTTGAGGGTCTATGGGTCTTTGGGGCTTTCGGGATCTTAAGGAGTCTAATTCTCTCAAGTTCGTCGATGGGCTCGTTGACGTCTCACCTCAAATGAGTGTGTATTGGTAGAAATGGAATGGCAGTTTGGCCCGCACCATCGTGTGGAGACCATGTCTGCGAAGGAGCGCGGGGTGGAGAGCGTGGAGTCCAAGGTATGAACGGGGCTGCAGACAGGAGCAGGACCCGACCAGGCCTGGTCGAGGTCTTTTCAGTCTCTCACAACCAACGAACGAACGAACGAACTTTCAAAATTCAACCAGCGAACCTCTTCCTCCCTCAACAACAAGGAACTCTCCGACTCTCTCACTACCAACCAACGAAACTCTCCGACTCTCACTACCAACCAACGAACTCTCCGACTCTCTCACTCTACTCTAGGATTGGTATCGTAATTTATAGATCCCCAAGGTCTAGGGAGGGGCCTTGGCGAAGCCGACGTCATCCTCCGTCCTGATTGGACAGGGCCTTCATGGAGTCCGCCCCCTTTTTTTGGGCGGGGGTTTCGGCCAGGCCAGGAAAGCCCGCCCATTCCACGGTGTCTGGACCCATCAAGAAGGAATTGGAACGTTTGAGGAAGCGAGGAACGCAACAGCGAACGCGGAAGATTTTGCCTCGAGAAACGAGCTCCGGAGACAGCAGATGGACAATGGTGCACTGTGGCCAGTGAACCGGAGGGTGCAGGCGCTATGGTACGTGGATCGTAATGGAGGGATATATTGATTTATTAATCTAACTAAAAAAACATCGCAACGCACCCCAGTGGTCTTCCCACTACACACAAGGTAGGGATCTATCTACACATATACTTATGACATAACTAACTTCGGGACAACTGTATGGTGTATGCATACGGTTCTAGAACTGTAACAATAGAAAGCTCAGCTGAGAAACAAATTTAGTTCACATTTTTGGCCTACTGCCTGATGGAAGATTTTCTAAAGTTCTTTCCATGTCAACAGATAACCTACAGGTACCTCTCCCTCTCCACATTCACTTCTTCAATCCCCAACCTGCCCCCTCTCTCGCTCTATACTCCCCATTAGCTTTGCTTTCGGCAATTTCCATTCAGTATTTCTCACAGCATTTCATTTTTGCTTCCCATTCTATGTCCACATGGATCAGTCGTTTTCAATTCACTTTTCTACATCATTTTCACTTTGGATATCAGTTTGGATTCGTCATCGCAACTTGCGATGCGACGCGAATGGTGCACAAAAATCGTCATCAAAAATATTTCAGGGGAATCTTTTTCAATTTTCTAAAGGGGGTAGAGGGGCTAAAGTGGGCTGAAGGGTCTTAAAAAGGTCAAAAAGGGGTCTCAAGTGTTTTAAAGGGTCATCAAAGCATCTAAAGTGTTTGACGGGTCAAAATGTCTCAGGATCTTAAATGGTTCTAAATGTCCTAAGGGGTCTAATAGGGAAAGAGCAAAAGTGATCCGAGGTGTCCAAAGGGTCTAAAAAGGTCTGTAGGTCTGAAAAGTGTCCAAAAGAGTTGAAGACGGCCTATACGTCTCAAAAAGGGGCTAAATGGGGTATTTAAATGGTCTAATGGGGTCTACAGACTGTTTAGGGTATGAAGGAGTGAAGCTGTAATGAAGAAAATCACCTCGTTGTTAGTAAATAAATAAACTCTGGAGTGCAACACGGCAATAATGCGGCCAAATGACCTCATTATGACTGTTTAATCCGCCTGTTTATGTGCGTTGTTGTGAAAATCTGATCGTAGAAAGTAATTGTGAATTAACTTTGGGAGTTCAAAACAATAAGGTCACAATCAAAAAAATATTTTGGTTTTCTATGCAGAGATGGACAAGCTATTTTCCTGTTGCAGCCTCTTCTTCCTCTTCTCAGGAGGTGGCGTCACTTTTTTCTTCCGTCGACCAGCTTTTCAGTGAGATCTCTCAGCAAAGCCATGGCTAACAGAGAAAAGCTCGATCAGAACCTCATTCAAGTTACGGGAATGCTCACCCAGAAAGTCCAAAAGTCCTTTTCAAGCTCGTTTTAATATGTAACGAAAAGAGGTCGTCACATAACTGCTCTGGGAACACCCCCCAACCCCTGTAAAACTCAGTCATGTTTGGACATACACCCACCCCCACCAAACTTCATACCCCAACCCCCCCCCCCCCCCCCCCCCCCCCCCCCATGCGTTAGGTACGTAATTTTTGAATGGCCCCTCATATTAGACATCAGTTAGAGTCCGAGATATCGATAATATTGTAACAAATGAAATATATCTCACCTTTGATTGAATATTCCTGTGACAGGTGACCAGAAACCATTTGAAATCAAAAATTTTTTATTGGTTGCCAAGGTTACTGGCTCCACCCACTACGATATCTCATCCCTGAATTTTTCCACTGAAATCCTGTTTCTACCAATCTATACACACTCCAAAATATTTACCTTCACTTGAGATGAACATCTACGATGAAATTAATACAAACATCTGACGATCAATTTACAGATCAGAATCAAATCATGTTGTTCACTTGGTTCTTTTAAACTACGGAAGGCACCCGCACTCAACCTACGGAGCCATCAAGGGGGTCATGTAATATATATTTATGCCATTTTAATCCAAGGGGTCCGCAGGTTACACAACCAAAAAATGGTTGCGATCAGGTTCAGCCTTCTTTGCAGGTACACTGGGAACAGAACAGACGGAACAAGACGGTGAATGGAGTTAAGAAAGAAGATTACTATGCATGTATATATAGAGTGTATATTTTGGTTAAAGTTATGCTAAGATGGCAACCTATTTTTTCGACAACATTTTTTCACCCTTTGACAGTTACGCTTTTAGATAGAGCAATAAAATTACCTTAATAATCATGCATAAGGTTTGTGTTTACACTATTTGGTTTTTATTTATTTTAAATGTTTGAGAGGTCAGTGCACTCCTTCGCGATTTTCCCGATCATGGCATAGGTTCTTGAATTGACAGTTTTTTTCGACATGATACTATATTTGATGATCGGAGGTTGACACTCACCAAGAGTATCGTATCCGCGGTTGAAATCCGAAATTTAAAATGGGCTCCATTTTTTATGACAGCATCGTTATAATAGGATCTACGTTTACTGAGATTGGCGGGTTGCAGGCTGAGGCTCGGTTTAATACAGCAAGTCCTCGACTCACGTCGTCTCGGGTTAACATCGTTTCGTTATTAAGTCACTGATTACTACTGATACTGAACATACCCACTTCAAGTCGTTTTACCTCTAATTTTAGAACCAAGCTGTTAATTACTTCCTCATTTTTTGTTTATTAAAGCTAGGGTTAAACCCTTACGATAAATCACCGTGTGTAAAAGACGTCTGTAACATTAGGGTATAACCACCCCAGAGTACGTCAGTAATAGGCCTTATATACTTGTACACGACTAGCTCATTGGATACGCATCGGTGGGTCCTGGGCTGAAGGTTACTCAGAGTTGCAAGTGAATGGTGTGTCGGGAGAAGTTGTGGCCTGAGTGTGTCAAATGACTTTGAAAGGATTTTAAAGATGTTTTCCCCGCCCATGAAGAAGGTAATATCCTGTGCTCGCAGCTTTCAAAGCGGCTATTGATTGAGTTGAGATGAAGACCGACCGTCAGACACAACTTCTTAACTCACCGTGAGAAGATTGAACTCATCAAGATAGGAGTCAACGGAGAGATGATTGAGAAGAAAAACTCAAACTGAATAGTATATTATCCATATATTTGTTAAATTATACTTTAATTAACATATTGTCTTTTGTCTGACGATCAATTTTCGGTGGACTAACCCCCCCCCCCCCCCCCCCCCCCCTATTTACATTAATTTATTATGGGGAAATTTGATTGCTGAAAGTCGTTTCAGTTAAAGTTGCACTTTTCAAGACGTAAACTACAACGTAAACAGGACGACTTGTATTGATGAATTGTTGAGAAAATGACTGTTTAAAAAACCACGATTAGGGCACCGTGGTAAATTAATGTGATCCTGTAAAGTTTGTTGGTTGATTAAGCCTGAGAGAGCTTCAGAGGAGTAGTAACAAACAATACACAAATTTCGCTTTTATATATACGGTACATAGATATGTATCTTCATTCAAACCACTGACTCACTCACTCACTCACTGATATTTTAAGATCGGACCTTCTGCGTGCATGGACATGAAAGGCCGATTACACCGGGAAAAATCGCAGAGAACTGTCGGACAACATCTATCGATGAAAATATTAAAATAAATAATTTAAAAACGCAGCGTGAGCGACCCGAGACGATTGTCAAGAACGGTTAATTTTCGTGTGCCGATGACATCGGAAACCGAGTACCACGGGAACATATCACATAACATTGATAGCTCCGTTAAAATTAAATATAAATTAAATAAATTAATAAAATCAAATGCAGGTGTTATCCTTATAATGCAGTTGGTTATAATCAAATGCAGGTGTTAAAAATCATATATATATATATATATATGTAGGTCTGATGATATAAAAATCATATATATATATATCAACATATATATGTAGGTCTGATATATAAAAATCATATACTATATATATGAAACTTAAAATGGCTATCCCTATTAATAATTTGCCCATGAGCACTTTTTCCAGAAATTGTTTCAACAAGGTCATGAAGTTTAGATTCAAATGAGTTCCAAGACAAAGTTAATGAAAAAGATCTGAGCGGATTATTCGAGGACTGTGTATCGAATTTCCGGCTTTGACAGCCGACACTGCAGGTGCACCATCATCACTGAACAAGAAAGGCAGGGGATTCTGCTGCTTGATGATTGATTGCCCTGGTGACGAGCCTTTATGTGTTTAGTGCATTTTTAAGGTACCAGTACTTCAAAAGTCATTGTACCCACGTATCGCAAACTTCTCGTCATTTTATATTTTCCCTTTTTCCTCTGTTTTGTTTGGAGAAAACGTGTTTTTTATGTGCTACATGCTCTCAAATATGACCTCCATGTGGTTTGGAAGGACAAGGATTGGCATTTTATTTAACCTCAACGCCCATCATTCGGAACGAGGCTTGTTACTTTGGTTTTGAAAGCAACCAAGTCAACGTCTCCACGACTTCCCGACTAAAGAAAGACTCAACCTTTTATTCATTTCATGCTTTGCTGTTGCTTTGCAATCGTACCTCAAAATGAACACGTTCTGCGCGACTTGACCTTTCCTGAGAATTTATTAAATTTTTAATTCTTCTTTTAATCGAATCTGATTATTCTCGTTTTCTCGTCTGACTCACTGCACAACTAACTGTGCCCATACATGTTCCGTTGCTTCTCTTTCTCCTTCCCTTTCCAATACTCATTCTCCCTGCCAACCTCCTTTATTTACTATTTCTTTTCTTTCGTGTTCACAGTTTTTTTGCAAATTGTTCCTCTCGTGTAGTATCTGTTTGTTTGAAAGCTTCCAATTTGTATAGATAGGTTTTCCATATACTGATGTGTGTGCTCCTCCATTTAACTACTTGTACACTGCTTCCTTCCCAATTGCACATCCAAGATGAATGACGTCATCGCCGGTCACCGAAGGAAGGGAGTACTCAGTTTTACTCGTGTTTGTTTTCTTGCTGGTAGATTTCGTAAGTAATATGATGTCTTTCCGTCCTCTGTTTGTGTGTTTGTTGTGTGGTGTGTGTGTTGTTTGTCCTGTGTTTGTGTGTTTGTTTGTAGGCACGATAACTCGAGAACGGAAAGAGCTACCAATTCAAATTTACACCAAGTGATTCAGGAGGGTTGATGGCTAGCGCTGATTAGATTTTGGCCAAAATCAGGTCAAGGGTAAGGGTCAAGTGAGGTCAACATCCAAAAAAACATGATAACTCGAGAAAAGTTACCACAGGTTTATTGTTTGACGGAGCGTGAGTTTGAGATCGAGGTAAGTTCGGCAGAATTTGTGTTCAATTGGTCCGTTACGGCTGTTTTTAAATTTTCAGTGTTAGCACCATGGCGCAGAACGCCTTGCCTAGTTGTAGGCCGCGTTGTGTTTTCGAAAAGATTGTGTTTTTTAAAAGTCATTTTTCATCCCAATAAAGCTTATCGGTCGCATGCCTTGACTCGCTAAAGCCGTCGGATGGTGTTAAGATGGTTTTGGATGGCCGAATTTCGGTTTTATGATTTGATAAAATAATATTAATAATTTTCGTAATTCCTGTTGGGAAATGGAGTATTTTGCTTCGGTCGGACGGTTACGAGGTTCGTTTAACTTCGATTTTAAATTTTGTCTTCGGTTTTTGCGATCGCTTTAGGCGCTTTAACACTCGTTGTCGGAAATCTTGTAAAAATCGATGTTTTGGAGACGTTTTAGATTGTATTAAAAAGTGTTTCACCGCCGCGTCACGGCTCGTCACGTGGCGCAGCCGCGCTCGAGGCAGACGCGTCGTTGGAGTCACGTAAAGGTTTTGGTGTGTTGCGCTGCGTCATCGCGCTCACCCGCGTCCTTTCGAGTTGGGGGCTCAAGTGTGAACCTTTACGTTACGTTATCCGGGTAACTCAGAACGGAAGAAGCTACCAATGTCAAATTACACCACGTGATTCAGGAGGGTGATGGCTAGCCTGATTAGATTTTTGGTCAAATCGGTCAGGTCAAGGTTCACAGTGAGGTCAAACATTCGATTTTTGGAGGTTTGGTACGAATCATCGTAGAAACTTCGGTTTGCGTCGCTACCTTCTCTAGACACAGCTTTTATTAGACAAGTCAGAGGTCAAGTTACGATTTCGTAAGTACCAGTCTATGACTGCTTGTTTTTTCTTTCTTGTTTGTCCGGGGCGATATCTCAGCCATCCTTTTGAGCTTAAGAAGCTGAAATTGGGGACAAAAGTTTTGAAGATGTGCTTTGGCCAAAAGATATTTTTTATATATTGGATTAATCAATAATTGATGAATTAATATTATTATCGATTTTATTAATGACATTTCTTTTATTTCTCACCCGGCCAATATCTCGTGCACCTTTTGACCTCGGAAGCTGATAATTGGACATGAGGTGAAACAAGTGATTGGGCTTATAAAGGGTATTTTTTTGATTATTGATTAATTCATGATCATTTATATAATTCATTTTACGATGAATTAGTTTTCAGAAAGTTCCAGAATTCAGATGGAAACGGTGGTGGTTTTGGGTGTGGCTATAGGCAATTGATTAAGAAATTAATTATTCTAAGATTATTTATTTATTTATTTATTTTTCTTGGCATGGGGGCGGTGCACTTTGAATGTACCTCGGACTTGTTTTAAATTTGCTTGCGTGGAACACCGCAACCCAAAAAATAACTTATTTGTTTGGATTTATTTGGCTATCACCGATGCCAAGAATTAAAGAATGGTTTGCTGAGTGAGCATCGGTTATACAAATCATATCTGCATTGGCTTGGTTTCATGATCTGCATTGATTATTAATTAATATATAGAAGACCATGCTCTTTTCCACACAGATCTGGGGTAATCATGACTATTCGAGGAAGCTTTTTTTAGCCAGAAACAATCCATGCGTGATACTCGACTGAAGGTGCAGGAGTTTTTTGTAATTGTGGTTTGTTCACGGTGCTGGTGCGGCTCACCTACTCTTCAGGAAGACACCTGGGATCTTCACCTCACCAACTAATGGCAGCAGACGGACGCCCGGGTTTATCGTCTCTGAAGGACGGCGCACACATTGCTGAATACCTGTGTGAACACTGAGATGACAGTTTATAGCTGGGTCAGGAATCAGCCCAGGGCTCGACAGCTTAGACAAGACCGGGATGGACAGTTTATAGCTCTTTTCAGATTCAAACCAGGCTAAGACAGCTTAAAGATTAATGTGCGTACCTCTCGGACATTCACATCAGCCCTCATCTTTACTTGCACAACAAAAATCGAGACTGAACATTGAAGTTGCTGAGAAAAGAAAAAGACAAACACATTCCGAACTATTTACTCATTTCGTCACTGTGTCGATTTGGATGGAATTGCCTTCAATAGCACGTTGTAATATCCGACTGAAAATCTTATCCAATATTGGAGAGGATTTTCTTATGAGGAGGCATTTCTCGTGTCGCCTGACTGCCAGGGAGTGGAACGAATCCAGGCATATTCTCTCCAGCTGTCAACCTTCACAGAAGGAATCTTTTGGTAGGAAATTAACTTCCAATCATATATCCACTTGTAAAGGGTTTTGAATGTTGTCAACGAGACGTTATGCATCTCGCAAAGCATCGTCACGTGTGGCCAGTTCGAATTCGTCTTTGGAAAAAGCATGCAGTCGACAGATCTCTCACTGTAGTTCACATAAATTGCCTTCATTTGTCATTTGGTCGAAAATCTCAGAGTTACAAGCAACGGGGCTGTTTGCGGTTTCTTACAAGGATGGGAACTACATGCACAGTTCCTTTTTCACGCGCAGAGAGGAAATGTTACCACTGAACACGATTGCATTTTTATTTTCCGCATGAACGCTGAATGCAACTGGGATGGTGTGGATCCATTTTGGGGGTTTACTATGCTGTCGGCACTGCTATTTCATTTGTTTTATGCTGAGTGTAGAGGAGAGTATCTCTCTCTTTGATACGACCGCTCATTTCCGGTCATGTGCTGGTGCTCGAGGTCAAATGGAGGAGTGCTTTTTCTTTTTCTTTTTTTTTATTTTGCAAAAGGAAACGTCAAATCACATAATCGATGGGGTGCTCTGCTCTTTTTTTTGTTTTTACTAACACCTGATCAGGTGTTGCATGTGTGTATGTGCACTTGCTGTTGTTTTTGTGTTTCCGGGGAACAAACATGGATGGTTTTGTGTCTAGGTTGGACATGATGAGGGAGGTTGGGTTGTATTGATGTGGGGTTCTCATTGGGTGTTTACACATTGTGGAGTGGTGTTTGGGATTGAGTGTTTGTTCACCACCTTATCCAGCCGTTTGCGCCATCCAGTTTTTGCCATTTGTATCAGAGGTGGTGTATTGTGTGGGATGTCCACCGTCTCTCCAGTTAGACCACCCTTTTGGCTCTTCACGTGCCATGCTTCCAGTATCAACCTGCGTCGTTTGTTGGATTGTAGTGTCAAGCAACGACGGGTCCCATCAAAGTCAAATTTTTAGGCCAGATTGCAGGCAATGACGTGCTTTGGCTGACTGGGTCACCTTTCCAACCTAATTGCCATCATGTTTATCTCACCATTGTTTTAAATTTATTCCAGTTTCACCAATGTATAATTGGTCACAGTCTCTGCCTGATGAATGGTAAACTTGTCCAGGTTATCACAGTTGGTTATGGTCCTTTAGTTGTGAAATGACATTATGGATGTTGTGTAGAGGCTTGTAGGCCACATCAATCCGTGTGCCACGTACTATCCTGCCAATCCCTTCAGAAAGATCTGGTGTATATGGCAGTACAAGTGCCAAAGCATGTCTGGCTCCTTCCGTTCTGTCGTTTTGGTTCTTCCAATGTGGGGAGTATCCCTTGTTGTACCCATTTTTGAGCAGGACTCCTTTAACTAATCTGATTTCTTAATTGCCTCGGCTTTGGAAGATGACACCGTCTCATGCCCGAGCTCCAAGGTCTGTACTGCACTGCGTTGTGGGAGATTGGTTGCAGGAGTTAAATACAGTAATCTGCTGGTGTGTGTTGGTTTCCTGTAAACCGAAGTCTTCAGGGAGCCGTCAGGCTTATGGTGAACCTCCACATCCAAAAAGACCAATTTGCTTTATTTTTCAATTTCAATTGTGAAGTTAATGCTGGGGAATACCCGGCCAAGTTGTCCCAGTAGGTGGTCTACCATGTTTGTACACACAACGACGAAGGTGTCATCTCCATATCTGTTCCACTTAATCGATGTCAAGCTTTCTCAAATCACAATTTTAAACACAAAGTTGTCACGATATTGAAGTTGTGTATCCATGTTCTCCAATTCATTTTCTATATTATTGATTGACACTTTGGCCTGATGGAATAATTTTCTGGGCATGGCAGGTGGTTCTGTTGGGAGTCAATTGCTTCTGGAGGTACTGAGATTAGTCTGTTGAAAACCCAGTAATGGAAATGTGTTAAGCCGATGATGGTCCATTCAATGAGATGGTATCTAGCTGAGCTAACCAGACCTGGTGACAATGTGTTGAGCATCCATTCTGGTTCTGGGTGGTTGGCGGTTCAAACCCTGGCTGTCCTACCAAAAACTTATGCTTGTGGTATGTGCTCCTAACTTTCTTGATGCTCACCATTTATAAAGGATAGAGCATGGACAAACAACCATAGGTTGGCAATTATTGCGCAGGTTCGACAGGCCTGCTGGCCTCTTCCTTTGTTGAACTTTCTTGGAAGGGAACTCATGTTGTGATTAATAATGCTTCCAATTTATTATATCGTCGGTTTATCGAGGAAAATTTGAAGCTGTCGGACGCTGCCGACATTCGCCAGGGATATGTTCCTGGAAAAATTCCGCGAATGTCGAAACCGCGAATGTTGGGAATTGTTTCAATGAGGAAAAGGTGGCGGATGTTCCCGGTGGTTTGGGGGAGAATCAAAAATCCCGTGAAATATCCCGAATGCACCCGCTAAAATCCACGAACATGCAAAGCACGAGGCCGCGGATGGAGAAGCAGGTCACATTTTATCAACCGTGAACATGCAGGGTCCGCGAATAGCGAATCCATGAATGTCACGGTCCGACAGTATTTGTCCCAGGTGTCTCAAAAGTATTGTCGTGATCTCTCTGTTGGCTCACTGTGCTTGAGCAATTGGATTTCCATTTGTAAAGTACAGCTCAACTATTACAGCACGTTGTTGATGTGTCCATATAATCATTGTAAATCTCCAGGGTTAGAGCATGAATCTGGAAAAAACAAAAAAAAACACAGTCACATTGTTCGGCATAAGCATTTACCAAATATGCAAAATCAAAATCGCTTCACTACTTTTGGGACTCCCAGTACAAGAGCTAAATAGTCAGAACATGGTTGTGTTGTATCCTACATTGAAACCTTTGTTTTAGCATGAACTTGTACAGTTCCTCGTTGGTTGTTATGCGGGTTTCAGAGGATGGAACGGAGCCTCCCAGGTTTCAAAGTAACCAACTTGGTGGATGGGTGTATGTGTGTAGAAGTTGCTGTTGTTGACTGCTATCTCCTCCACACGTGGGTGGGTTTCAGGAGATGGATCAGAGACCTACCCGGTCTCAAAGTATCCAGCTCCGTTAGCATGTGTGTGTGTGTGTGTGTGTGTGTGTGTGTGTGTATATTTCTAAGCTAATGTTGTGTTATTTCCCCCCTTTTAACACTAATCTAATGCTACTCCCCCCTTCTAAAGCTTATTGATGCTCCTGTGCCTCATTCCTCATTGTGATTTTTGTCGTGAACAGGGATTGGACAACTCCCCTGCTTCTTCAGCTGATGATCATTATGAAGAAGCAAACCCTCTGAACATAGACACTGTCCCCGAATACATCTGCTCTGATCGTGAGTTAATTACTGTTATAAAAAGACAAGAAACATGTGATTACTAACGCATAAAACACTGAACAGGCCTACCATTACGTATTTGATTTATCACTAAATTGTGTAGTTAAAAATGGACTGATACCTACAACGCAATATGCACGTGCACGTACAAGCAAGAACTCCGACACACAATTAAATCCACAACACCTAAAAGTCACTTAAGGACAAGATTCCTTGAATGTCAAAAAAGAACATATGGAAACCACAGGCCACAAAAATGGCTTCTCTCTCTCTCTCTCTCTCTCTCTCTCTCTCTCTCTCTCTCTCTCTCTCTCTCTCTCTCTCATTCCATATACGTTTTCAGGTTCAAACCTTTCCCCGTGTTGATTTTCAATTGTCTACTGGGGTCTTTGCAATGCTGGAGGAGTTCATTGATCTACCTTGATGGCCTTTTCATACAAATACCACTTGTACATGTACAAAACTGCACTTATGGTGAAAATGTGTCAATCCGATAAGCGGTTGCAGAGAAAACGGAGAAAATTGGCACGTACGTACGGACAACCTGAAAACATCATGCCACCGGCGACTTCGTCTCTGGAGGCATAATAATCGGGGAAATACCCCTGGGTGCTCCCCTGGTAATGGCTGGATAAGAAAACCAGGGAACCGCTGGAAGGCGCGGATAACGCACAAAATATTTAACGGAGAAGAAAGTAAATACCGATGGATATTTTTCATGCAGTGAACAAACTTTTGTACATCACGGGTGATGAAGGTTGTGGTCAAGTTTCATCAAAATTGTGTAAGTGGTTTCAGTGAAGAAAGCAAATATATATTTTGGGGGGCAACGCCTCTGTACACCCCCTTTGACACAATTTTGTTATTATTTATTTATTTTGAATGTCAAGAAACTTCAGTACATCATGGGTGATTAAATTCAGTGCTGTGAAGTGGGAGAAGCAGACGGATTGGAGGCAGGAGAACCGACGGGGTGGGGTGGGTGAACGGTGAACTGTGTCGGGGGCAGTGGAGCCAGAACACCAGTGGGTAAAGTGGTCTTAAGGGACTTACAGGTCATTGGGGTGTTAAGGTTCGTTGGAGTCTTACAGTTCTTACGGGTCTTCAAAGTCTTGCAGTTCTTAAGGGTCTTCAAAGTCTTAAGGGTCTTTGGAGTCTTCAGGGTCTTCGAGGTCTTCTGGCTCTGAGATGTCTTCACTGTCTTCAAAATTCTGAAGGGTCTTAAAGGGTTTTTGGTGTCTTAGGGGTCTTCAAGAATGTCGGGTGAAGTATACGCACACCTTTGGAGTTTTCCTTCCCTTTGGTGTGCATATGTTGTTCGTGGTGCTGGACTCAGCGTGTTCTCTAAACAGATACAAAGTCAAATGAGGAAGTTCACCACACAATGCCCAACTCTGATTGCCGCGTTGAGTTATTTCTGCCGCCCAGTGTCCCAGTCCTGCTGGCACAACTCACGCTTGTTCACCTCGTCCTTCAGGACTGTCGATCCTTCGATTCTTGGCGCGGCGTCCTCTCTCTCGCACGCTGGCCCGTTCACAAGGATGATTTAAAGAGCTCAAAGAAATTATTTCCCGCTACAAAATCTTCATGAGTTTTAAACAACCTGATTATAATCGGTTCCACGCGTTAACAACTTCTCTGGACATTAACACCTTGTTCTCTCGGAGTTAATCGAGCATGCGGACGATCGAAACACACAGCTCGTCGCATGTAACCCGTCTCCCTACACCTCCCTCTCGCAGGTTGAAATAGTATCACAGAACAATCCCGTGCCTTCCAGCAAGTGTGATTCTAGTCCAAACTGGAAGTTTTGTCTGAGAATGTTCCAGCATCTTCATAAATCTCACCAGGCAATTTATAGTACAATACTGTCACCTACAGTCAAAATGAGCTCATTACATCAAGCAGTTTATATTACAATTTACCGATCCGTCCCACACAAAACTTATAACATGTAACCCTCAATTTTAATTGTTCATTTACAGGCATTTATAATGCTTAAATTTACCACAACATATAGCTTTTAACTGACAAATAATCTTCGGGATCTTGACCGTCTTTGTGGTCCAAAGGGTCTTTGGGGTATTTTGGGTTTTAAAGTATCTTAATGGTGTTTGGGGAATTCAATGGTCTTGAGGGTCTTATGGGTCTTTGGGGCTTTCGGGATCTTAAGGAGTCTAATTCTCTCAAGTTCGTCGATGGGCTCGTTGACGTCTCACCTCAAATGAGTGTGTATTGGTAGAAATGGGAATGGCAGTTTGGCCCGCACGTGTGGAGACCATGTCTGCGAAGGAGCGCGGGTGGAGAGCGTGGAGTCCAAGGTATGAACGGGGCTGCAGACAGGAGCAGGACCCGACCGAGGCCTGGTCGAGGTCTTTTCA